>JAZKJV010005911.1:0-67080 GCA_037367405.1 Ottelia alismoides | reverse complement strand
TACTTGATGGCGCCATACCAAGAGGGACAGGCATCAACAAACTCTATCGAAGTGAAATTCCTCGAACGGCTTCATCTTCTAGACGCCGTAGCCATCGAAAAGCCTGTTGAACTGCTCGGCGTCTGCGTCACCATGGCGTCCACGTGCCTCTTTGGCTCGGGAAATTTCGCCTTCTCGAGCCTCTTTTGCCAGAGCGCGAAGTCGAGCCTACCAGATATAGAGAACTTTGTTTGATTCACGCCCGCGACCGACGAAGACGAAAAGGTACGGCCCCATCAGGTCATCCATGCCAGCGGTTTGTACGATTGCCGCCGATCGGTCGGTTGCTCATTCACAAAACATCATACTTTCGAATAGTTAGAAAATCGTCATTTATCTCAGTTTAAGTTCGAATGCGTTCACCATAGCTTAAGTTGTGGAGCTTAGAACATTGAAACCCGAATCCCTAAGAAGGAGTCATAGTATGAAATCGATCCTCGCTACGTTATTGGTTTTTGCCGTGAGTGGATTAACCGTTGCTCATGGCCGCCGATGGCTCTGGTTCATCTGGCGTCAGTAAGCAGTGTTTCGTTTACCTGACGGCGCCTTGCGGCGCAGCTTTAACACTTCCGGTTACTGTGGCCTTTCAAGACATGGATCCGAGAGCCAACTTGAACGCCGGTCGATGTCTTGAACGTGCACTCGAATACAAACACTGGTGCCAAGCGGGTGGTCCGAAAAACTTGGCAGGGGAGAGTTTCATGAAGACTGATGTTGCCGTGGCGTTTCTCGTCGATGGAGTCAGCGTCATTGGCGCTTACACTTCTGGCTCTACATCTCATGTCACAGACGGGCGCGACAGAGCGCTTCGTTTTGTTAGTTACTAATCAGACTGCCATATTTTTAAAGATCCTTGACGATGAGTGGGGCTATCGCGGGGCAACGTGGGCCCCTCGCATCGACTCTTTAATTTTAGCTTGATGAGGGTTTTATGAATATCAGATTTGCTTTTCATTCATTTCTGCTCTTCGTTTTTTTCATGATGTCGGGATGTGGTGGGTTTAGCCCACAGTTTTCCACCCAAGATACATATCCCTCCGTCGATGACCGGCAGTCGGTAGGATCTGCGGACCTCGCTCTCGACAGAGCGGCGAAGGTGTTTGAAGCGAACATTCGGCCAGCCTCTACAGGATTCGACAATGCCAGCTCGCTGACTGGCAGCAGCGTTGACTTTCACTGCAACTCTTCTCTTTCCGATGCAGAAATAATCGAAAATGTCGTCAAGAATTTGGCTGCACTTTTGAGGTTTCTGGATGGTATCAACTTACCTCAATCGCTTCATGCGAATGAGGGGGGCGGACTCGCACCGGCAATGACAGGCGCTCTAGGAACCGAGAAAAAACGAATGATGAGTCAGATCCAAGCAGAGCTGGACCTCATTAATTCTGGGTCTAAAGCGAGTGAGGCGGAGCGAACGCGAATCATTTCTGAATGGCGAAACGCTCCAGCGGCAATCCCCGGAGGTCCTTCTTGTCCGCCCTTGCGTCCCGAACCCGGAAGCGGTGAGTAGAAATAGGTCTATGTGACTCCTATTTTTAAAATCGAAATTTGGTCCGAGGGCCCTTCGCAATTCGCCTAATACGTTTTTTTTCTTCAGCTTCCCTTAGAAGTCTTGTCGCCGAGCTCAGGGACATCATCAACCAATTGGCGACCTGTTTGGCCGAGAACGGACTCTCGCCAAATTGTTCATGAAGACGCTTTAACTGTTGTTCAAACTTGAAATCCAGTCGGCTTAGCTCCGCCTGCGAACTTTCCGATAGGTGAATTCTTAATAGAATGCCTGAAGGACTATGCAGACGATAGGCCCGATCGGACTCCAGCACTTCGAGCGGCACCCCTTCCGAACTGAAGCAATCATTCAATCGACGAATGAGCTGATAGACTTTGTTGGGAGATGTCGCATGGTTGTAAAATTCGTCGGGGAATAGGCCGCCGACAAGGGTCGCCGTCGGAAAAGGTCGATAGAAATCAGATCCGAGAACGGAGAGCAGCCTGTGCAGGAGATAACCCGGCTTCAAGCCGATTGATTCGCCTGAATATTCCAGGGAATTAAAGTCAAAAATACGTTCCGCTTTTGCGGCGACTCTCTCAGATGATGGGCCCAACTTCAACAAATAACTCGATGGAGGGAGGGGGAGGTCATGCATCAGTGAGCGCAAGCGATCTCGATACCCCGAAAAGGGAGAACCGAAAAAAAGCCGGTGATAGAGCTCAATGTCTTTCTGGGCAATCGCCATATGTCGGTCGATATCTCGAACCGTCTCCCAATGTCGTAGGCGAAGCGCGGGTTCTCTCAGTGCCTTCAGAGAGCGGATGGCATGCTCGGAATGGGGCTTCTCGTAAAGATCTATCAGACAACGCCATTTCGAAATGAATAGCTCGTCGGTGGTTCCCGTGTTCTGTAATAGTTTCGATGCCGCTTCCAGAGTTTCGCGTGCTTTGGAGAACCGGCGCCGATCAAAATGAATTTGTCCTTGGATTTCTAGAAGGTTGCCATGGAGGAGTGAAAGCCCCTGTTGAGCCGTGAGCTTTAAGTTTTTGATGACGAGGCTTTCGGCAAGCTCCCAGTCTCCTCTATAGAGATACGCGGCGCACAGATTCACAGTCGCTACGATCTTTAGATACGAATCGGCCGTTTCGTTCTTTACAAACGGCTCAAGCACTCGAACGGAGTCACTGTAGCGCCATTGCAAAACGTAGCCTTGGGCTAGCAGAAGCGGCAGCTGGGTACCTCACTCGCGCTGAGTGCCTCAAGAATACTCAGACCCTCTTCGCGAGCGCCGATGTTGATGAGGGCAATGCCATACTCGGCGAGTTCATTTGGCATCGGAGGTTTTTGAAGACTCGTTTCGGATCTGACAAGAGGGCCGAGTGCTCGAATTGAGACGGTGGACAGCCCCGAACGCCGAGCGATATTGGCGAACGGCCCGAGGGCCAATCGCGGCAGCTTGGCGAAATTCAACGATTTGAGGATCTTGCGCACCTCCATAGAGCGCCCCATTTTGATCATGAGATCCCATTTTCGGCATTCTTCGAGGATTTTCATCTCGTCATTTATATCACTTTAATGGGTTGAAATCTAAGTTTATCCTTATACGAGATGGATCGAGGTTTAAACATGAAACGGATACCAGGAATCAAAAACGCTTTAACAGCCTTTGCGGTCGTGTGTTCACTGGCGATCGGCTTTCAGAATTGTTTGCCGAATTCTCCCAATTCCTCGATCTCTTCGATGGGCAACGGAACTGGCAACGGCGGTGGATATGCCGGCCTCACTCCTGGAAACTATTATCGAATTTCCGTCAAAGAAAACTTGTTCGTCTCGAGCAAAATCGTCGTCACCCATGACTCGGCTCAGTTTAAAGATGAGTTTGACTCAACGGCCGATCGGAGCTTGTCATTCGATGAACTTCATCAGGTCTCAGGTCGTGGCAAAGTGATCTCTTTCGGAAATGCGCTCTATCAGCGCATCGAGGGACCGGTTGTATTCACTGGATCCAACGCAAGTAGCGCGTTGGAGGTCAGTTGCTTTGAGCCGACATCAATCGACAACTCCCCGATCGTTGAAGCATTTTATCCAGCAGGCGGTCAGCGCTTTGTTAACATTCAGGTTACTAATAAAAGTTGGATTCAAATGCCGGAGAATGGGCCGCAAATTCCCAAAATTGTCCCGTTGCCGTCAATATCTGTCGTGCGAACGGATTTGGGAGCGGCCTCGATAACATACACGGGCGCTGACTTCACTCTCGTCATTGATTTAGGCCAGAAACGAAGTTTCCCAGCATCGGCTCCCGCAAGCGTCGAATTTGTTCAAGATTCGCAAGTGAGACAAGCGAGTCTCACTTGTTACCTCGATGAGTGAAGTCCAGGCCTTTAAGCACGAAATGACTTGTTACCCACGGCTGCTCTGGTGATAGGTCATGAGATCTTGTTTGGTCTCAGCAACTTTCAACTCATGAAATGGCGAGCTCTTCGCGTTCTTGCGCTGGGCGTACCGTCAGAAGGTCACCGACTCGTGGGAAATTGAGAAGACCCCTATCATTCAGGAAGTCGCGATTATGAATCTGCCAGTGTCGGCTTGAGTTGTTTTCCTCGCGGGTGCCGAATGGGAGCGCCCGTCGTAGTAATGATACCTCCATTCTCTGATCACCGTTTGTGCGTATCTCGGAGCTCACCTTTTCCGATGTCGCCTCCTTAGGTGCCGGTATAGAGAGTAAGCATCAAACCCGAATGGACTGGCTCCTTAGGCAAAAAAATTTCGGATCCGGGCCTAACTGCTGGAATGCCGCTCTATTTGTCACCGGTAAGTACCCCTATGTTGCCCTTACTTCCGATGCGATGGCCACAAAGCTTTTCAATAGCTGTAAGAAGCTAAATACCTCCATCGAACACGCGCCGCCGGGAAGCGTAATTCGTTACCGAGGTGCCAGGGGAGAAGAAATTCACGCCTTCATCAAGGTCTCCGAAAATTCGTATTTCCAGAAGCGTGACAACAACATGGACGGCCCATACGAAATCGTTTCGCTGAAGGCCATCGATGAGCAGTACGGTAAAGAGGCTAGTTGTGGTCAGGGTGGCGATTGCGCATGGAGCTTTCAAGTGCTCGACTGCGGAAGCGAATCCGAATCGCCCTTGGCGATCAGTAACGAAATCCGCGGTGCAATTCGCGCTTACTCTAACCTAGCCTTGGCTCAACCAGGTAAAATTGATGAAGCCCTAACCGCTGTACAGGCGCAAATTCGGACTTTGCATAAAGCGCAGAGAGCTATCTTGACTGAATTTAGCGCTGGCAAAAGCCCCTTTCTTTCGTCAGCCCTCATGGATCTTTACCAAAATAACCGCTTTATCGCTCTGCCGGGCGGCGCTAAAGAGCAAGAGTTACTGCAGCTTAAAAAGGAAGGAGATGAGATTCTCTGGGCCTTATTTTCCGCTATCTTGAATCTCAAAAATATCGATCAAAAGACCGCAGAAGGCATCTACGATTTCGCCTACGCGGCTACCGGCTATTCGGGGAACCCGCAGGATCTCGTGGAGCGGCTTCTGGCAAAGCTTAGCCCAATCTCCATGAAAAAAGAAGCGACTTTGTCTCATCGAATTCTGTTGCAGGCGAATCCAAATTTTTCGTACGAGGGATCTGAGGCTGCTGTGAATCTGGCTTTGGGCATCATGGAGAAAAAGGAGAGCTCAGTGCTGGCTCACGCTTTGGATGTGTTCTTTAGTTACGCGAATGCTTCTTATCCGAGTCGCAGCGCCCAGTTCCGCCGATTCATTTCAATTCTTATGGGTCATCCCGTAGATCAAACTGGGATCGTTTCTCTAACCTATGGAATATTGGACAGTGAGAAAATATCAAGGGACGACAAAAAATTCGCTTTAGCGCTGATCTTACCCAAGGCTCAAGGCGAGAGGCGAGCAGAGATAGAATCCTTTGCGATAAACAAGCTGCAATGATTCATTTGAGGCACGGGAAGGCCAATTACCGCGCCATGGAGTGAACAATAACCCTGGCGTTTCGCCGAAGCGAACAATCGGCGCAAGATGGTGACCGCTCACCGAAAGTTGACGGCCCCAAAATCGCTTACTCAATCGTCCAGCGTGAATCAAGCATGGCCATTTTTTGGCACAAGCGCCCTGCCGGGCGCTTCAAAGACAGCTCAGTTCGATCCCTAAAATTGGCACACTGAAAGAAAGTGTGTGCAAAAACCTAACAGGTGAGTTCCGAAAAACCTCGTGGTAGTTTTCCTCAACAAACAAATTGTTCGCTTTACCCTCACACCAATTGTGAGGCTGAAAACGTAAAGGTGAGATTTCAAATGAAAAGATTAGCGCTATCGATGGGAACATTGGTTGTATTGTCAGTCTCGAGTCTTGCATTTGCCCGCGAAAGCGTTCGGCTGTCATGCAACGACGGAAATACCTATGTTGGTACAGTCTGGGAGGGCCACCAGGTATTTGAAATATTTAGCAGTGACCGACTGAGATCTATTACCTTTCGAAGGCAAAGCGACGGTTCTTGGCTAGGAATCGGAGGCAATGTTGAGTATTGCCGTGGTAGCCATCGTAGAGGATTACCGTGCTATGGGGATTCTGCCATAGCCTGCGACCGATATTGACCTTGAAATGAATTGCGGAAACGTAATGGTCATGGGAATGGCCGTGGTATGCGGGTCAACAATTCTTCGTCGGGCGCCAACGAAAACACGGCGCTCGTCAAACCTCATTGGTCAATACCATGCAGGCTCCATTTCTGCACGGATGAAAGGCCCGTCCAACTTTTAGCCGACGTCCCCACTGTCTGGTATCGCACCGGGCGAGGAAAAGTGATAACGTAATCTGAAGCGGCGAAATCAAGTTCTTGAGTCTTTTAGGCCTGTGACAGCGAATTTTGTGATTTGTATGGGTGACGAGCGCTTTCCTGACTTTTTTGTGGCTTGAGGACCACCAAGATCCCGCTCGAAGAAAGCCTCTGTAACTTTATAGGATAACGCGCTCAACGCCGATTTCTTTCGCCCGCTGTTTAATACGATCAGCTTCCGGTCTGGAAATCAAGCTGCCGCGAAACTCAAAAGTGCATTGTTTATTACGGGCGTATCTAAAGAACTGATCTGGAAGCGTGGTCAGCCTCGACGAGTTAATTTCAAAGCGCTGGACCTGTGGGGGCAAGAAACTCAACAGATCCTCGGGGACGCTTTGCAGGGGAATCTGTCCGAATGTAATCGAACGCAGATACTGATGGTCGGCGAAAACCGACAGATCGATATTAAACGCAGCAGGAAGATTGTAAGCAGAGAACTTTTCCAAGAACGGATTTTTGGCAAAAAATTCCCTCGGTACCGCGGTGATCGGCAACGAATACAAACTGAATTCGCGCAACCTTGAAAGACCGTTGAGATCATTGACGTTAAGTTCTGTGGAAGTGCCATAAGCCGTAGACAAGGATTCGATCTGATCGAGATCGGCCTGAGTCAGATTCAGGCATGCCTTCTTGGTGAGTTGCTCGATAGCCTTGCGTACTTCGATTGTGCGATCACATACGTCCCAGAAGCCTGAATAGCCGGAGGAAATTCCGATTCTATTCAGCGACTTCTTGAACTCTTCGGGGCCAAGCCTCTCCGCCTGCCGCGAATGCAGGAACTGATTGGCCCAGCGGATGATCTTCGGATCATCCGTGTGATCCCATAGCCACTCATGAATGATCAGAAATGAATATTGGAGAGGTTGCTCGAGGAGCTCTTCGAGGAGTTTCGAATCGAATTCGTATTGAATGATATTTGGCCTTTTGACCCGAACCGCAGCCTGAAGCACGCCGATTTCGCCAGGATTAGGCCCTGCGTGCGCGCAATTCTCTGGGAGTTTTCGCGACATTTCCTCGTCGCGCAAATTTAAGAGACGTGAGGCGCGGGAAGCCAAATGCGTTTTCGCGTCCAGTCTTTTTTGTTGTCCAAATCGCGCAGAAAATCGCGAAAGCTCGGGAGCATCGCCGGATACTTTGCCGAAAGAAGTTTATCAATTCGCTGAACGGACGCGGTCCACGAGTCGACGGGAACTGCGTCAGACGAGCCATCGCCCTCAAGAGTCATGAGGAAATCGAGGGCGAATACTCCTTGAAAGGGACTGCGGTCCGCCTTCCAGCAATCGACCGCATCGCCGCCATTACCGACACCGACACCTCCGATCCGCAACCCTGCTTGGGCTGACGGCGAAAACCACAGAGGCAGAATGGTGAAAATCACAGGGAGAATTTTCATGATTTATTTTTCCTTATATCTGAGTCGACACGGAAGAGTTGAATTGAGAGTTGATAAAGGCGTGAGGGGTTCGAACCTTCAAGGAGTTGCACGAGTTCGTTTTGCAAGGCGCGGATCCGTTTTTTGGCGACGGCAAGCGCCTTCGGATCGACGGTCAAAACGACGTTTGAAAACTCGCGTTCTTCGAAATCTTGATTCTCGATCGCCACCATGGCTTTGCGAAGGACTTCGCGGTGATAGTGTCGGATAGCCTCGGATGGCGTGCTCTCGACTTGCAATTGGCGATGAGTCGGCTTCCAGACCCCTCGTTCTTCTTCCGAGACCAGACCGAGGCGGCGCAGCCGGTTGAGCGCGGCTTCGCAGATCGGAATCGTCAAGTTGAGGCGCTCCGCGATGTTTTCTTTGGTTGCTTCAAAACGGGGAAGAAGAAGAAGCGCCAAAATAGCGCTATGATGCCATTCCGCGATAATTGCAAATTGATCGATAGAAAGCGAGGGGACCTGGCGATTGAGGTGGCAGAGCTTCTCAAGTTCGGCTGCAAGCTGGTACCGGTCCTGTGCTGAGCGGCTGCATTCGTATTCCGCCAGAGTGAAAAAGTATCGGCGGCGCTGCACGGGCCAGCAGAGCTTGCGGGCCATGCTTTGCGCCATAACTGCCGTAATCCGCCGTTGACCGCTAAAAACCAAACTCAAATAGCTGGGAGAAACGCCCAGCGCTTGCGCGAACGAGCGCATGGAGTAACTGACATTTCTTTTTTTTCGTTCCGCGAATTCTTCGATCAATAAATCATGAGTGCGCGGAAAACTCGGTGCTTCGTTTGTCGCGAGGTCTTGCATGGTTCTCGGTGCTAGCACCCGCGTTTCGTTTGTAAACATGGCGTTTACAAACGTAAACAGAAATTCAGTGTTCAGCTCGTGATGTTTTGCTTGCGCATCGCAAAATCGGAAATCTAAAGGCGTCGCTGAATTAAACAAATAAGGAGGCCCCCTCATGCCGTTGACTTCATCAATTTTCACACTGAGCTGTATTTTGCTGGCGTCGTTGACCGCTCACGCCGAAATGTCTCAGCCGGAAATGCAGGCTCTCTTCGAGAACTCCCGCTCTCCCGCCGCCCAAGCGGTTTCGTCGACCCAGGATTGTCAGATTCAATCCTCTGAGCTTCCGGCCACGGTGAAAGGTTGGCTGTCGAGCGCCAGCAATCGACAGGCCTTGGCGCAAGATATTGTCACGAGTGCTCACTCTTGGAGCTGGGGTAACTATCAAATGTGCGCGACGACGCTGAATGGCCCGCGCTCTCCATAGAGTTTTCTTATTCATCTTGTCTTCCGGTGCTACGCACCTCCGAGGATGCTGCGCGGATTTTGATCGAAACAAGTCTTTTCCACGTCGGGATTACCGGCACCGCCGAAATCACAGCAGCCGCGCGTTTCTTGAATTCCGCGAAGCATCTTTGTTATCCCCCTGGCTCGCCATTCGATCCCTCGATTTGCCCAAGTCAACCGATGACCCAGGCCGATTTACTCAGCTACCTCGGACCGGCTGAAAATTTCAAAGCCGTGGGTCAGCACCAGTTTTATTTACGCTCTCGCTTTTGCAATAAGCTAACGGGTTGTCTCCCATGGGCGGCGGCAATCCCACCGAGTATTACGGATATAAATCCCCCTGGGGATGGAATTGGCGGAGTGCAAGCGAAGTTGAGAAATTCCTTAGAATCTCAATTTCGGGCAGCAGTTCGGATTACAGAGCGTATGCGGATCATGCGGAAGTTATTGAGGCAACTGAAAAGACGACCAAAGTGGGCGCCTTTAAATGGAAAAGTACGGACACAAAGCAATACGAAGTGTCGGTCGCGTTAATGGAAGGCGGAATCCATCGCACGTGCAGCTGGCTGCGTTTTTTCGGGTCGAGTTCGGTGTCTACGAGCGGCGCGTACTATGAGCTTGAAGCTATCTACTATGGTACGCACTAGCGGCTCGTGGAAGCCACCAATACCTTTCAAAGTGTGCGGGTTCGAACGGGCCCGCTCTACGATACGACCACCGCCACGAAGGCCCCGGGGAGCGTGCCAGCCGGCACGAAAGGTGAATTTAATTCCGCAAATGCTGGATGTCTGACAAGTTAGCCGGCTTCGCTCTGGAAGCGAACTGCGTGAAGCCAACGAGAAGCTCACCGAAATGTTTATCGTCTTTGAGGGTTTAAAAAAAGTCGGCCTCGTACCCGGACACACGAAAAATGCGAGTTCGTTCGTCGCTACGCAAAGCACATTGGCTCGGTACAAAAGGCGTGTCGGATGATTGGTCTGTCACCATCGACTTACTACTACAAACCGAAGCGCTCGCGATTTGATCAAGCACATAAGCGAAGCAAATTTGATCGACGCAATCCAGGCGATTCGCGCTGATCTGGGGCCCCAAACGGGCACTATAGACCGCTTCAGGACTACCTTGAGCGCGAGCCCGGGATTAAAATGGGCGAACGCCGACTGAGGAATTTCCTTCGCAAACACGGCCCTCAGGCGAAGGATAAAAAGAAGTTCGTACGCTCGACGATGTCGAACCACGACGAACTTAGATCTTGACTAGTCTTATCGCACGCTCTGGGCAAGCGGGCACACAAAGGCCGCAAGCTTCACACGCATCCGCTTTAGGCACATAAGCTACATTTCCGCCGTGCACTTTGTTTTTTATTCTTCCTAGGATGGACAATTTTTTAAAATCTTCGCTTTCAATTTTTCGAATTTCAAAAACGTCATAAGGACATACCTGTACGCAGGGCCCTTTTGCTTCGCATTTGCTAAAATCTACAACTGGCCTTACGATTCCGCGACCTTTACCTTTTGAACTCATACAGATTATCTCCAAAACTAAAGCTTGAAACGGAAACCCTTCCCATTAACAACTCCCCAAAAACAAGTGCACCAAGATCTTTACTCGCTGCCCCCACAGCGACAAACAGTGGAACTAAATGATCTTCTCTCGGCTGACAATATCTAGCGAAAGGAGCTTTTTCCCAGTTCAGAATTTCATTGTTGCGATATTCCAGATCACGATTCAGAACAACCTCTCTAATCCAAGCATCAAATTCTTCCGATTGAGTTTTTGAATTCTGCATCGCCCCTAAATTATGGAAAACATTTCCGCTGCCAATAATTAACACGCCTTCTTGTCGCAAAGGCGAAAGAGCCTGGCCTAGCTGAAAGTGTTCAATAGGACTAAAACTATCTTTCAAAGAAATTTGAACGACCGGAATGTCTGCATTTGGATACATTGGATAAAGCAAACTATATGTGCCGTGGTCATACCCTCTTGCTGAATCAAGACTTGATGGAATCTGACTTTCATCTAATAAAGCCTTAATTCTTCTTGCCAGCTCAGGCGAACCAGGGGCCGGGTATTTTATTTTATACGTATGCTCCGGAAAACCATAGTAATCGTATATCATCGGCGGTTGAGGGTTGCTCATGATCGTAAAGTGTTTCTCTTCCCAGTGGCCAGAAATGATAGCGATGGCTTTTGGCTTTTCAGAAAGACTCATAACCACATCTTTTAGTGACTGGTGAAGTCCATCTAAAAACGACATCTCTTTTCGAAGCCATGGCCAAGGACCTCCACCATGAGAAAGAAAAAATGTGGGTTGAGACCTACTCACAACTTCCTCCTATTGGGAAAATCGCCCGTACGCTATAAAAGCCGCAAGTAATAGTAGTACGATATTTGTCAGTACCATGGGCATTTCGTTACGTTTGGCGTGAAAGCCAGACGCCAACAGCATGATCAGAGCGATTCCAGCGGCGGCCAGCGGCGTTAGTATCGGAAGCATTCCGGTTGTCCATGGCACGATCAATCCTATCCCACCAATTAACTCTGCCACTCCGATAAAGGTGACGAGGCCCTTTGAAACGTCTTTTACCCAAGGTATTTTTTCCTTTGCTTTTTTATATTGAAAAGCCTTCATCGCACCAGCCATCGTAAACATAGCCGCAAGTAAAACCTGTAAAATCCAAAGTGTGGTATTCATTTTAAACCCCTTATTTTGTTACTAATTTAATGAATAGTTTCACCTTATCGCCGATCATCATACTGCTTTGACCAACTCCATACTCAAGACGATCCAGTTCAGTTGAGGCTGTATAAGCAGATTTTCCATCGATAGATGACTCTTCAAGATCGAATTTTACATTCTTAGTTTTTCCGTGAATTGTCAGATCACCATAGAGTGCGTACTTTTTGTCTGAGACTGACTCGATTTTCGTGCTAACAAAAGTAGCTTCGGGATATTTTTCAACTTCAAAGAAGTCTGCTGTTCTTAAATGATTGTCTCTCTTTTCTTCATCCGTAAAGACGCTCGAAGTATTAACTTTAAAAATCACTTTTGAATTTACGAATTGGACATCATCTTTTTCTATCGATCCCGAAAACTCCTTAAATCGACCTTCAGCCGTCAAAATCAGCATATGTTTAATTTTGAAATCAATGCTCGACTTACTCAAATCGATATCGAGCGCTGCAGCTTCCGCATTCACTGCAAATAATATGGAAATAGCTGAACTTAATGACTTCATCAGAAATCGTGATGACTGTTGTGTCTTCATTTGGTTCTCCTTTTTTGTCTTTGTATTGTTGCTTAAATTATCTCTTTAGCATCGACTTCAAAAGTGTCTGAATGTCGATAGGTGTTCGACCTGTCAGTTTCTCAAAATCATTTGATAGCTTCGATAGCGTTCCTTTTTTAATGTCTAAATCAAGGGAAACGAAAAATGGAATATGCATTTCAGGAGTGCCTGATTGCAGACTTACTTTTCTAAAGTCTTCAGGTGACAAATCATCATATATGACTTTTTTCCCAGAAATTTCGCTGGCGATGCCAACAAGATCACTATGCGAGTAAGCATTTGGGCCAGTTATATGCAGAACTTTGTTTTCATATCTTTCCGAATGAATCAAAGCAGCAGCAGCTGCCTCAGCACAGTCAGATCGCAACACATAGGCTGCTTTGCCACTACCTGCGCATCCAATCATTTTACCGAGCTCAATTGCGCTCGGAAGAGAATAGAGCAAATTTTCTGCATAAAGACTGTTTCTTAAGAAAGAGTACTTCATGCTGCTTTCCAAAATTGCTTTTTCTGTTGCCAAATGATCTGGCGAAACCACCGCAACTGAGCTTTCTGGGTTTGGGTAAGAGGTATAAAAAATGTGATTTACACCTGCCCTTTTAGCGGCTCGCACGGCATTGGCCTGATCATTGGCTCTTGCTCCGATATCTGTTGTGCTTATGATGAGAACCTTGGCAGCCCCATTGAACGCCTTCTCAAGACTCTTAGTGTCTTTGAAGTCAGCTTTTCTGACTTCAACGCCAATTTTTGCAAAGTGTTCAAGTTTTTCAGGTTTTCTGGTTGTGGTAATTAGACCAGTTTGTCCTGACTTCAATAGTTTTTCCAAAACCAATTGTCCAAGTTGTCCTGAGCCACCAGTAACTAAAATTCTTTCTTGTTGTTTCATATGATTTTTCTTTGTTGTTTGAATTAAACAGTTTCTCTTTTTCTACTAAGGTAGTAGGCGCCCATGAGCAGAAGGAAGAAAACAAACGGCATAGGTGCATTTGCTGAATCTCCAGCCAGAATATGTGACGACGTGGCACCAATAAAATTGATGGCAAAGCCCGCAAAGGCCCACTCTTTCAATGTTTTTGAAAAACCTGTTAGAATAGCAATTGCGCCTAATATCTTTGCTGTGCCCAAGATTTTCATCAGGTAGAGCGGATAGCCCAGCACTTGCATTGCTTTAACAGTTTGTTCAGGTCCGGAAGTGAATACTTCAGCAATTCCTGATCCTGCGGTTGGCAACAGTACCAGTAAAGTTAATACCCAAAATCCAATTGTTGTTTTTCGACCTGTATTTGCCATTTATAAAGCTCCTTATTTAGCTGTCTTGATCACTTTTAAGCTCAAATACAGTATCGCCCGGATTGATATAATTTATTAGACAGCAATATATGGAAATACTTTGCTAATTACGGTATAATAGAGCGCATGGGACAAATGGATGGAATCGAAGTTTTTGTTAAGGTTATTCAAGCTGGCAGCTTTACAGGGGCGGCGAAGCTGTTGAATATGCCGGTGACAACGGTCAGCGGTAAGATCAGAGAGCTAGAAAAGCGACTCGGTATCACTTTGATACACCGAACCACCAGAAAGCTCAGCATCACGGAGGCAGGGCAAACTTATTTTAATCACTGCTTGATCGCCTTGAACGAGGTCACGTTGGCCGAGAGTGCTTTGAAGGACTCGCAATCAGAACCTGAAGGTCTACTAAGAATTACAGCTCCACCGGACCTAGGACATAGTGTTCTGCCACCACTTGTTAAAAAGTATTTAGCCCATTTTCCCAAAGTTAAAGTCGAGCTTATTTTAACGAATCGAGTAGTTGATTTAGTGGGAGAGTCTGTAGATCTTGCTCTGCGTGGTGGCCCCATGAAAGACTCATCACTCGTAGCAAAAAAATTCAAAGATACAGAGGGCTCATTGTGGGCAAGTTCTCAATACTTAAGCAAACGGGGGGCGCCGAAAAATGTATCTGACTTAGACAAGTTTGATTTTCTAGGTTTTAAAGTGATTGGCAATAAAATAAAACTGACTGACGGCAAGAAGACTGCGACAGTTCAAATAAATCCTAGAATTGTAGTCGATGATATGGAAGCTGTTAAAGGTTTTGTTCTTGCGGGAGATGGAATCGGAATTATGCCATCAATTATCTGCGAGGCAGAAATCAAAACAGGAAAGATCATTCAAATTTTGCCCGAATGGAGAATTCATATTGGCCCATCCGCAAAAGTCGTTCTGTCATTTGTTTACCCACCACATCGTTTCGTACCACCCAAGGTGAAAGCATTCATTGAACTAGCTACTAGATTGGCGGATCCGTAGTAATTTTTGCGACCCATGACGGCGTGCCGGATGGCACGCTCGGTCATTCATTGTCAATCCATACGCGACAATGGTGAAACTATGCGCGCAGGTTCCGACCGCGAAATGCATTGAGGACTACGAACTCCTCGCCGAGATCATCTTAGCGCCCTAAATCAGCCAGCGCAAAAAAACTCAATGGGGCGCCTACCCTTTTCTCGCCATTTTTGATGGTGGTGTGGAGAAAAGAATTCCCTTCTACAAACTTTCTGAGTTTATTCCTTTTCTCACAGCCGTCTCTATCAAAGAACAATCGATTCGTCTGTTCCGCGCCCTCGAGGGCAGATTGTCGCATCAGCAGCAGTCGACCGTGTCGGGTTTTCAGCATCTCTAAAATCCAAAATCTCAAAATCTTCATCTTTCCGAATACAGATTAAACCACTACCGAAATCAGACTTTAGAAAGGGAGAATTAAATCCAAGTCTTGGCTCTAGATCAATTGGGGTTCCATTAATCTGTCCAGGGTGCTTAACACCAAAAAACCTGATTGTTGCAAACTTAAATTCGCCATTTTCGTGAGAGGGACGTTCAGACAAAATGGCGCTTTGAAACCTCGAAAAGCTGTTGCCGTAATCCTCTGCATCGTTTGCAACGACCACCACAGGTTTATCAACTCTAGTTGTCGCGAAGGTTTTCCTGGGAGCATTATGTTGCCATTTATTATTCCAAGTGTATCCACCCATAATCCCAACTGCCGCGTACGCGCTACCACTTTTGACGAAAATCCATCCGTCCCTCTCAACTACATCATCGAGTGCGTTGCTAAAGTACACTCTAAGCTTTGCATTAGCGAAGACAGCACCATTTCTTGATACAGGAGCCCATTTTTGAGTGACAAAAATGTTCCTATCTTGGACAGACACGAATGGATCAAAGGAATGCCAACTCTTACGACATCTCTCATCGCATGGCTCCTGGGGCTCGACTTCAAAACCAATTCGAGCAAGCGGATTTTCTCTAAAGACTATTCCTTGCCATCGAAATCCGCCAGCAGCGTCAACTCCGCTCCAGGTCGGATCCACCGATGCTGTCCCGATAATAAAATTCTTAGATGCAAATCCGTTCCTTAAGGTGGTTTTATCCGGCATAAGCGTCACCTGCTGGCCGGATTTGAAGCCGAGTCCCAGTGCGCGTTTATGAAAGGCATAGCTGCCTCTTTCGTCAATATCTCTTGCCAGATTTCTGACTGCTGATGACGGGAAATAGTTGCTAGTCGCGAGCGATCCCTTTGGCGTGATTTCAAAACTTCTGCCTGGAGAATCAAATAGCAAATTATACCCTCGATCATCAAATGCTTTACTATATCGATCTTCGCCTTTCTGGCGCACCTTTGATCCACCACGGGTCGAAAGCAAAGTTTCTTCGGCCAGGTTTGCATATATTAAGTCAAGAAACATCGTTGCTTTTTTTTGAATGACAGGATCGTCTGAAAAATCGCGAACATTAATAATCGCATCGATCGTGTCAGGCTCATAAACTGTCGACGCAGCCTCCAAAAGGAGGCCTTTTTTCGCTCGTTCGTCGAACCAATTTGATACGAATTGACGCCAGGCTTGTTTTTGCTGGCCTGGAGAACTCCCGTCTTCATATGTCAAGTCCCTAAAAGACGGAGACGCGTGTAAGAACTGTGCGGCAAGATAATTGCTAAACATTTTAGCTACGTGATGGTTTTCTGATCCGCGAATCATCCAAATATTTTCACTCGCCTCTAACAGGCGACTTGAGCCCTTTGCCACCCGCCACATTTCTGACTCAAATCTAGCCTGCGCTTCTTTCGTCATTCGATGACTCTGATTCGCAATTCCTGAAAAAAAAATGGAGTCGTGCCGAAAAAGACCATAAAAACGCAAATAGGAGCTTGCGAACAAACCAAAGCCAAATTTAGGATGGTCTAACCACACAAAGTTTGTTGAAGATAAACAACGATTAACCAGCTCGCTATTTTCGCCAAGGGCTAAGTTAGCCAACCCAAACCTTACCCAAGCAATCGAATTTGGACTGTCGCAGGTAAGAGTCAAAATTGTTTTTTTCATGGATGACAAAGTTTGATGAATTCGTTTTAGATAGTCTCCAGGTAGACTTGCCATATAGTGTGGAGGCCACGATTCACTTAGGCCGTTGACTGTGTCGGGCTGTGGATCTTCATGAACAGAGGAAATCATTCTACTATCATCAGAAGGTATTGAACGACTGCCGCAATTTTGAAACGAAAAAAATATCGGCGTTACGACGATTAAGGCAATAAGAACTCGTTTGATCATCATCAACAACCCCTACCTGGTCTATTCCCAATCGGAAGAATTCCGATAATCTTTATCTATTTAAACAAGCAGTGCGAAATTCGTGCCATGATTCAAAATGAGAATCTGTAGTGTGGTTATGGGTTTGCACGACATCGACCTCGGCTATGAACTCGCTGAGAATTGTGGGGAATCGAAAGTGCGCATTACGAGGGCTGACGAGTGCGACGGGCGTATTCTAAAGGCGTTTCGAGCTCCTCACCTGCAGCCGCCCAATGACTGCATATCTGAAAGAGCCTGGAAGCGGGATACGGACGTCTTCAGCGAACACCTTAATCCAGCCCATCTTTTCATGACGTATTCGATCGCCTCGCCTCTGGCTACCCGGTCAAGGTTTGGGGCGCTCTTCGAAGAGCAATGTCTTTAATCGATCGAGCGTCACGCGACTTTTCAATCGCCGAAGCCCGTCGAACTCGCCAAATGTTTTGGCCTCACGATCAATTGCGAAGAGTTCGTCGATCAGATCCAAGATCGGTTTAATTATCGGATCGTGATTTTCAAGCGGCAGGAGCTCTCTTCTGGCGCGCACCCAGCAATAGGCTTGCTTTATTCCGGTCTCTTCCAGTGCGTTGTATCCGCTGAAGCTATCCGTCGGGACTGGCCCCTGGTCATCTGCGAGTTTTTCCTTGATGATTCCAGGTTGCTTCGCACCAGATCTTGCTTAAATGTCCTTGTCCGCCAACGGCTCAAGACTTGCTGCCGCAAGGGCCGCCATCAGAGATGAGCGTACTCGACTTGATACACTTTAGTCCCAGAGATTTCATCTCGCGCACCTGTCGCTCGAGCAGCTTGTGCGAGATGAACCATTTATCAGGGTTTGACTCGACAAACGCGCTACTTTACGCACCAGCCGTTTTCGCAGCGAGCCGGAAAATGACAGCCCTTAAAGACTGTACACTCGCCTCCGCCTCCACCTGGACCGACGCACCAACCATTCTCGCAATGATTCGGAAATCTACACCCTTTGAATACGGTACACTGTCCACCACCACCGCCCGGCGCAACACACCAGCCATTCTCGCAACGGTTTGGAAACTTACACCCTTTGAACACGGTACACTGTGCACCCTCCCTGCCTGGATGAGGAGGCCTATCAAAGGATCGAGAACCCGGAATCTCTAGCCTTTCACTATGGACCAGTGGGTCTGCCGAATAATGCGAAACGATGTTACGCGTCTTTTTTGCCTCTGTATCAACAACTTGAATAAATGCCAACCTTGACGTCCCATAAACCTGAGAACTTCGGCAAAGACTCAGCTGGGAGTCGAGACACAAATCATGATCGACACCGAACCTAAGACAATACTTCCTAGCCAAATCCGACGCTTCCCTCTCGTTCGGACCACGCGTGACAAAATAGTGTTTTCCATCGAAAGCGGCGCAGTTGAACTCTTGCGACGCATATGAGAAAATCGGTGCGAGAGAACTAAGGACAACAATCAGCACAAGCAAGATTTTTAAACTTACTATGCGGACTAAAAGCATAAAACTCCCCATCGTTTATCGGCGCGAAGCCCGACGATTCAACTAATCCTCTTTGCGTCTATTTGGCAATTTCAAATTCAAAAAAAGAAGAGCGAACCCCGCTCCAAGGTATCATTCTGCTCCTTGCCTGCGACGAATTCAAAATCAAAACCAAGCCAGAAAGACGCGAGTTCGGCGTTTGAAAGTATACTTTTCTCATTTTGAGACGGAGTTGGTAGGGAGTTCAGGTGCTCTTTATAGCAGACTGTTTCTGGGGCCGGCCGACGCGGAAAGATGCCAAAAAGCGGACATCCAATGGACCGCCCTGAATATTTCGCGCGCGGTTTTGGCCTCCCCCGATTTTGACGTTTGGTAAGAAACGCCCTAGGGTTGTTCGCGTCGAAGAAAATTGCCTGCCTTTGCGATCTTCGACTACTAAACAAATTCATATCTATTTTTTCGCTCCAACGAGCCTATTGAAGCGACGCGCGCCAAAAGACGCAATACTCGAACGCAAATCGCGACATTTTCGAGAAATTTCGACGCGTCGATAGTCGCGATAAGGGCCCATATTGCTTATGAGAATCAACTTTGTTTATGCACTTGCCTTATTAAAAGGCAAACCTTCCTTGGCAGTCAAAATTGTCGTTACGCCACCCCCTAGGATGAATCCATGAGCGCGAACAGTCGAAAAGTGCATACGGTAAAGCAAGCGGCAAAGTTCTCGGGGGCCTCGGTTCGCACGCCTCGTTTCTATGACGAGATCGGGCTACTCAAGCCTGCGTTCGTTGGAGACAACGGCTATCGGTACTACGAGAAGGAGCAGCTTCTCGCCCTCCAGCAGATCTTGTTTTACCGGGAACTCTGGTTTGAACTGGCAATGATTCAAAAGATCGTCTCCAGCCCCAAATTCGATAAGGGAGCGGCCATGCGGTCCCATCGCGAACAACTCGTGAAGGAAGCCGAAAGGAACTCTGTCCTCATTCGCACAATCGACAAAACCGTCGCGCATCTCGAACAGGAGGTCCCGATGAAGGACGACGAAATGTACATGGGTTTTGACCCAAAGAAACAGGCTGAGTATGGGCAGCGGTCGCTCAAGCGTTGGGAGGAAGCAGCCACGGCCCGATACAAGAATGCTGTCGAAGAAAGTAAACAGCGAACGAAGGACTGGAAACGAGAGGACTTCGAAAAAGCGCAGCGCGACTATGATGAAATTCATCGCGCCTTTGCCGAGGCAATCAAGAATGGTATCTCTCCCTCATCTTCGGAGGTCCGGATACTGCGCCAGTCGCTCCTTGAAGCGACTGGCGGTAACATGATTCATACGTTTGAAACGTTTTGCAAAATGGGCTCGTATCAAGAAAGTTTTAAGGCCAAACGAAATCTCTAGCTATGGTCCGCAAATCTCTAAATTTGTTCGAACCAGTGGCAGTACATGGGATCTTCCTGCACATTATCGAAAATCCTTTCTAAATCACCTAATCTAGTGTTGCGGATTTTGCTCTCCTGGCGGCTGTCAAGAACGACATCAGGTGAAGCCCCGTTTTTCCTAAAGTTAATCGGAACTTCCTTGGTGTTTACCATCAGTGACCCGTCCGCTAATCGCCGGTACTGTTGTCGTACTAGCCTGTATGCCACCAAAGTTCCACCAGGAATTGGGATCTGAAAATCCCAACTTCCATTGATAAAGTAGACAACGCCCTGGTCACGTGTGCTTGCGATACTTGGATGAATGATCGACTCGTCGAAGTTCGAGAACTGTCGGCAAAAGGACTCGCTGTGCTGACAAGTGCGGAGTAAATACTCCTCGACTGTCCAGCCCGAGATATCAGATTCGGGCGCCGGTATCGTACCGCCTCCTTGCCGAACTACCTTTATCGGACTGTTTTTCGTAAGATCACGCTGTAATGTTAAGAGTCGACTGTAATCAAGTTCAGTGGTCGGATCAGAAATTACCTCTTTGACGTTTGGGTAATGAAATGTTCCGTAGCTGTAAAAAGGATCAATACTGCCTGGTATGTAGCCGAATGCATTCCTGCTGACAAATGTACTGCCGGAAACCTCGGTGGAAATTTGTCCGTCTTCCTCTGTCCGGCTTTCCTTGCATAATCCGATCAGCGTGGTATCTCGCTGGAAGTCAGCGAAGCGTGCCGGCCGGGCCTCTCTAAATGCCTGAGCCATTTTCTGAATTGCAGATGAACGCGGAAGGCTTGAGGCTTGCGCTAACCCAGCGACTGGGTGCAGTAAGATCGCAAATAGAAAAAGTGAGGCGATGTCAGCATTAAACTTCACAACCTTATCTCCTTTTAGTAGTTCAATAACGAAAGGCCTTTTTTGGGTGGCAGCACTTTTAGATTCGCCGGACTCTGACGCCTAGCATCGAATTTGTCAAGGCTCCTTTTGTCTCCCGGCGATGGAGGCAGGAGCTCGGACTTCGAAAAAATCGGTCCGCCAAAGGGAAATCATCGGATGCCATCGGCAACCTGACCAGGCCCGCCGGCAAACAGTCCTGGCATTGTCCATGCCCTCGGCGGCAAAGAGACTGTGCCGATCGGTTTTTGATCGGAGGACAATGGCAGCGTCGAGAACGACCGCCCAGAACGTCCGCGATACCGACCAAAACGGCGACGACAGTCCAAAATGGCCAAACCGTGGGTTACCGACCTAGGTCATAGAGTTTTCTTTCGCGCAGGGCGCTGAGACAGAAAGCGTGGTCCCGTCAGCTCAAACATATACGATTAAAAGTGAAATTTCGGTTCAACGATTTCGCGAAAATCGCTCGTCACCACGATTTTTTGTTCCAGATCGAGAGGATGATGGCCGCTCGAGCCCAGAAAGCGCGTTGATACGAAACCAAAAACAACAAATAGTATTTAACTTTTCATGGTCATGAAATCAACGGCGTCTGGCCGAACCGAATTATCGGCCTG
The DNA here is from genome assembly GCA_037367405.1 of Ottelia alismoides. NCBI lineage: Eukaryota > Viridiplantae > Streptophyta > Magnoliopsida > Alismatales > Hydrocharitaceae > Ottelia > Ottelia alismoides. Next base: position 45,635 of record JAZKJV010005911.1, on the reverse strand, counting down.
CGTTTCAGACCATCAGCCGATTTTGGAGGACCCCAAAACCGAGTCCGTTTCATTCAGCCGCGGTCCAGAGGAGGCGCGCCTTTTGGCAACTCCTGGCATCGGGCGGCCCCAGAAACTGTTGAATTGAATACAGGAGCTGTAAAAGCAATAGGCATTGCTCCCAAGGCTCGAATGTCCATAAGTTCCTTCTACGTTGGCATGCCTGGTGCAAACCACCATTTTAAGCTCGTGAGACGCATGAGTAAAAACACGGACTGAAAGGAATACAAGTTGAAATCATTTGCAGTGCTCTTTTTCGCATTCACGTTATCAATGGTCGCCGTTCAGGCAAAAGCCGATTCTCTGTGCCAAGTTTCCTACGGCGTAGGTATCGGGCACGTCTTCAAAGGCGAGACTCGCGATATTACACCGAGAAATCGGCCTTTCTCCCAAGGGGCCGTCGAGGATAATGCCCTTCGCATAGAGGTGATGAAATCTGACGTTCAAACTGATATCAGCATCACTCGAAAGGACACTGGTGGCAAACTTGATGTCCAGCGGTCGAATCTGGGGCCATTGGACCTGTTTACAGCCGAAATTCCCGCTGACTTGGAAGGCCGTGCCGCGATCGTTCACGGTACTCCTGGAGCGGCTGCTGGAAAGTCGATTTACCTTTTCGTGCTCTGTGCGCCTGTAAAATAATTCTCAACCGAGCGGTGGCGCGTTGTTGCCGCTCGGCTGAGTTCGTTCGACGGCAGCAGCGTGCTTCAGATTCGCCCGCGAACCTGACGGTGACGGCGATTTCATGACGAGAAATCCGCTCGGGATCGCGCGCGTTCCTGAAAGAACCATCAGGTCAACGAGTGATCCTATCCAAAGCCGCCGATGGTATCGCATTTTTACTGCCCCAAAGACCGCCCAACGCGAAATAAACACTTCGCCTTTCCGCTATTTCTACCACCGGTATCGCCGTTGAAATACGCCGGCTTCTAGTAAAAGCGCTCCAGTGTTATCACTCAAAGAGTGGGCTTGCTGGCCGGCGCCAGTTTTTTCATATGGTGAGTCATAGGCGTAAAAGAACTCCGGACCATACTGCATTTTTCCATATTGGCTTGCCAGCATTTCGAGAAAACCTAACATCGCTTGCGCGCGGGCAGTACCGCTGGAATAGGCGTCGGTTCTCAAACCCCATTCAGTGATCCAGTAAGGTTTTGCAAGCGGACGCAGAGAGCGATCATTTTGCTGCAACATTTGTAAGCCCGACAAGGCAGGATCATTCGGGTCGGGGTAAAGATGAACTCCGATTCCATCGACTCGATAGTAAACATTGTCAAAATAATTTACTCCGTCAAGGTTTCTGATTAATGCCAAAACCGCTGCAGGGTCATCTAGGTGATAGCCTGTGGCGTAATTCTGAATATTCGCCATACCGGCGGTGATCAGCTTGGCTCGCGGATAAAAGCTCGGATCGCGAATGACTTTAGCAGACTCCGCGAGAAACCAAGCGTAAGCTCTTGCGATCACTATCTTCTGTTCATCGCTCGCAACTTGGCCAAACGGAATGTCTCCGTTAAAGCAGACCCAATCGATTTCATTTCCAATTTCAAATGCGTCGACTGTGAGGCCAGCAGCTTTTAAAGCTTGCAAGTGTGAGCGCAATCGACTGCGGAATTTGGAGTAATCAATTGTACTGAGCGGCAAAGCTCCCGAAGACCATCCACACAGAGTATGAAAGGCAGCTCCCCCATAGACATATGGAGAAGAAGAGCTGTAATCGCTCGGATCCTGCATGATCGTGACCAGCATTTTCATACCTGCGGCCTTGACCCTCGAGACGATATCGACAAAGGCTGCTTCGTCCCCGGCGCGAAAGCCATCTCTAAACCAGCGAGCGCCTAGCCCCGCGCTTCCATTGATCACATTGGCGCGCTCAGAGGCACTGGCCCAAATGAGATTCGAGCGAGCAATCCCGGACTCTGGAAGCGCGACCGAAGATGAGATGTTGAGATTATCAATTACGACCAAAGGCTGGCTCGTAGTCGAACTGTTTTTTTGTACTTGCAAAGCAATATTGAAATTACGGCGGAGGGGCCATAAGCCAAGCGGAAAGCTGATGGCTTTGGTATCACCAGCTCGTAACACGACCGTGCCAAGCACCTTCCACGGCAGTTCGGCTGGGTAATCGGTGTCGCCGCCTACAACAACCCTCACCGAAACCGGACCACCATCAGCCATCGCATTTAGATATCCCAATTTGAAATTGAAGTACCATGTGAGTCCTTGCTGAAACTGTACTGGAAAAGTCATCTTTACAAAATCTGAAGAGCTTTCGGGCGGGACAACATATAGAGCTTCAGCGGAGGCGACCGAGTTGCCACCGTACGGTGCACCAGCAGTGGTAATTCCTGCGCCGCCTTGCTTTGGACCAGCGAGCAATTCGTTCCAGGTTTTAGGGAGTGGTGCCCACTGTGAATTAAAAACTTGCGCGTAAGTCAAAAAGTAATTTGCAAGATATGTAGTGCCTACCTTTGCGTTTACTGACAAGAAACCTTGTGTAAAGGCAGCGACACTGAGCCCACGGACAAGGGAGCGTTCGCTAATTCGGTCGTTGGAAGCAGGAGAGTTCGAAAAATCGCTAGAGCAGTTCACAAACGACAAAAGGTTTGCGAAGGAAAGACTCAAGAGAACAACAATAGGCATTAACTTTTTCATCTGAGCTCCCGCTAACTTAATTTTAGCGATCGTTTAGATTAGGTAAAAGTGATATGTTTGGCGTGTTTCATTTTGACATGCTTATCTGAAAAGCGCATGGGACTCCTTCGGAAACGCGAGCGCGCACGCCGTCAGCGCTCGGTGAAAAAGTGAATCCGGGTCAGCACAACATTAACTTTTGCCGTCGTCGATTCCGAAGGCCAATGTGTACTGCGAGAGACGGTTAACACCTCAGAACAAAGTTTAGCTTAACGTCATCAATAAGATCCATGGTGAGCGTCACCTGACCTTCGAAGAGTCGACAATGTCTCAGTGGCTGCATCTGCAGCTGACGAGTCGTTTGTTGTCGGCTTGATTTGATGGCATATTGACACAGAAAAGAAAACTGGAAAGACTATTTCCTGGAGGAAAACCATATGCTGACCAAATTTTTAGTTGTCGCCGCTGCTGTATCTTTCAACTTCATCGCAATCGCCGCGCCCAAAGCCAATCCCAGTGCCGACGCACAAGCGGCCAATACGGCCTGTAGCGGCGACGCAGCGACCGCCGGCTGCGGCAACGAAAAAGTAGGAACTGGTTTGCTCAAATGCATTGGATCCTACAGAAAGACTCACAAAGAGTGGAAACCAAGCGATGCATGCCAGGCGGCGATGAAAACCTTGCATTCGGACAGTGTGGCAGTCAACAACGACTGCAGTGCCGATTCCCAAACTGCCGGCTGCGGGAGTGCCAAGGTCGGAACCGGACTTATCGCGTGCTTGCGGAAATATCAAAAAAACCACAAAGATTTCCAATTTAGCACTGCTTGCAGCGCCGCTCTCGCCAAAGAAACAGGTCGTCCCTAATCCTTTCAAGACCGGCCGACCGTCGCTTAAGCGCGAATGACTGCATTCTCAAGCGGGCGCCCTCGCGAAATCGTCGCTCGCTTGATCTCTGGCGACGATTTCGCTCAGCCCCAGATTTCGGCGCATTCCCAATCTGACGTGGCCACCTCTGAGGCGAGGTTCGAAAGCGAACGTGATTGCGCGCGATCCTGTTCTTCTGGGCTGGAAAATAAGCTTTTCCAGTCAAAGCCCGCGGCCGCCCACGCAATTTTAGGCCCCATGGAGCGCGGGCCGCCGATAACGGACCTTCATAGCTTGTATTCCTTTTGTAGACAGGAACCAACTTCGAAAATACGATGACCTGCCTAAACCTTCGGAGGTATTACCCATGAAGCCATTGACTACAGTTTTTCTGACCTTCATTTTTTTTATCTGTTCTATTGCCAGCGCATGGGCCGATAGCGAAGTAACTGGACCGGAAGCGGAAAAACTAGGAAGGGTTATGAAAAAGGACGGGAGATTCGAAGGGAATTTTCCCCAAACGATTCCTGAGAATCAATATCCGAATCTTGAGTGGCTTTATGGATCTTACAATCATTCTGAAGTTCGATGCCATTACACGGACAGATTCAACCCAGTGAATGCAGACAGATGTTTGATTCGCGATCCAAATCCAAACCTACCGACTTACAAGTATCTGCAGCCAGGTGAAATAATAACGAAAGCAACCAATGAAGCCTGGATTCGCAAAGCAATGATTGTGAGAGGCGTAATTTCAAAAAAATTTCTTCCTTGTGTCTGGAAGCTAACGGGAATCGACATTAACGCGTATTTCTCGCTTGAAGGCGAATGCCGCGGAAAAAATTATCAAGGTGAACAATCTACGTACAACATCTTTTATGTCACCATTGACGGGCAACTTTACGAAGCCAATGACTCGACTGAGAAGAACAAAAAATTCAACGTGGTTGGCGTTACGGGTTTAAAGATGTCTTTGAGCACTCACGTAGGCGAATAAATAAATTCACTTGCTACGAGCTCAGTAAGACTCCGGTTGACCGCCCAATTAAAACACTGAGCTATTGGACCGAAAACTCCAGTATTCGTTTGCATAAACAAATTGAATGAGGACCTGACCGGTCGATCTCAAGACGACGGCTCCCGGGAATAACACAGGATGAATTTCAGAGGCTGTCTGAGATTTTGAATCCCAAGTTAATCCAAGATTGTCGCTTCGCACATATTTTATATTCAAATCTAACTTGTCTGCACCGAGGTTCGGCGTACCAGGGAGAGCACGATCCTCATCCGTGTGAAAAACCATGACCAATACGCCATCCTGCCTTCTCACAAGCCAAGGCGAAAGGGCATTATAAGACTTGTTGTTTGGTTGGTAAGCAAGTATTCTTTGGTTCCATTCCCATGACCAGGTTTTGCCACCATCCAAAGAATATACAAAACGGACGACTCCCTTATGTTCGTTATCCTCATCGACAGATTCTAAGGAAGCGACGATATGATTTGGAGCAACCTCGATTGCGGAAATCATCCCATCTCTAGATATTTTATTAGAATTGAAAGCGCGGGACACTGTAACGGGGTTTATCCAAGTTCTAGTTTTTACATTCCAACTGACGGCAGTTGCAAACTGCTCACCTGGTTTCCCAACCTTCGAAGGTGTCACTTCATCATCATAGAACAGGATTATTGAATCGTCTGACTTTTGCAAAAGTGAAGGCGACCAAAATCCGAACTTGTTTGAATTTCGATTCACTACCACTGCAGAGTGAAAAGACCAACTTATACCTTGATTGGTACTTTCCAGGACTTCAATGCGGTAGATGGCGTCTTCTGAAGTGATATATGAATGATGCCTAAAAACATATAGTATGTGTCCATCATTTGTTTCCAAAAAACTGCCGTCGCCCAAGTCTGCGTATTTCGGTGAAGGCGCCCGATGGTTTCGGTCGAACCCGCCCGGCTGTCGGAGCGTAGCGACGCTAGCCAGGTAGATTTCTCATTTCAGAAGTTGTCAGTCAAGGGTCGGTCGATGTTTTCGGAGACTCTCGGCTGTCGGCAGCAGCTCGATGCGATGGCAGTTGTGAACGAGCCGATCACAAAGAGCATCGGCGGGGCGGCCGCCGCCGAAGTATGCATGCCAGTCTTTGATCGCAAGCTGCGATGTAATCACGGTTGATCCGACGTCGTAGCGGTCTTCGATGATCTCAAGCAGATCACGCCGTTCGTTCTCGCGTAACTCGCTAATGCCCAGGTCGTCGAGGATCAGAAGATGCGCTCGCTCGAAGCGCTTCAGCAGCACGGGGTATGAGCCGTCGGCACGCGCTTGCACGAGTGCTGTCAAAAGCTTCGGTAACCGAACGTAGATCACACGGTACCCTTCGCGGCAAGCGCGGTGACCGAGCGCTTGAGCAAGGTAGCTTTTGCCCGCACCGCTTGGCCCGGTGAGCGCGACGTTTTGTTTTTTCTCGAGCCATTTTAGTTGCGCAAGCTCGAGCATCGTTTGCTTCTTCAGGCCCCGGTTGCTCTTGTAATCGATGTTCTCCATGCACGCCGCTTTTTCCTTGAACTTCGCTCGCCTGAGCAGTGCCGCCAGACGCGAGTTCTCCCGATGGGTCCACTCGTCATCAACGATGAAGCCGATCATCTCCTGCGCTGTCAGATCCTGGTGATCTGGCCGGCTCAGCCGCTCTTCAAGCGATCTTGCCATTTGACTGAGCTTCATCGCCCTCATCTTCTCTAACGTTTGTTCGATCAACATTATTTTTCCCTTCTCCGACTTTGCTTGTCGGCCTTAGTGGTAATAGCCGCTCCCGCGGATGTTCTCCGCGCTCAATAGAGCAAGCTGGATTTCGTTCGTTTCTTTGAAAACGGTCTCGCGCATCGGTTCGTAGTTCGGCTCCGCAATCGGTCCATCCATTTTGTTTTTCAACATTTCTTTTACGAACCGATACGAGTGCGCGCCGTGCTCGAGCGCGCGACCCGAAGCTCGTTCGACGCGTTCTTTGCCATACGGCCCGGCCAATCGAATAAGGCCGAGCGCTGCCATGAAGCCTTGCTGCGGATGTTTTTTTGTTGAGAGGATTTTTTCAACCAACAGAGCTGTGTTGGGGCCAACGGTCTTTGACCAGTTCACCACTCGCTCAGGCGTCCAATCGGCGTGCTCGCGATGGCTCTTTGGCATATGCTCTTTCACGGTCGTGTAGCCGCCGTTTTTGTAGGAGCGACGGTGGGAGGCCACGCGCTTGCCGCGATGGAAGATCTCGATAACCGTTGCCGTTGCCCGCACGTCACAAGACTCGCTCACCAGCTGGTACGGAACGCTGTAGCGATGATGATCGAAGAGCACGTGGTAGTCGATGTTGACGGTCGCCTTTTTCCATTCAGCAAATTCGAAGCAAGCGGCTGGCAATTCCTTGAGCTTCGGCTGGTCGAGTTCCTCGAAGAGTTCTCGCCGGGACCTGTTCACGTGTCGCATTTTTCGTTTGTTTAAAATCTCCAGGCATTCGCCGATTGCCTCGTTGATCTCGGCAAGCGACGTGAACAGCCGGTTCCGTAGCCTGGCAATGATCCAGCGCTGTGCGACCTGAACTGCAACCTCCACCTTCGCCTTATCACGAGCCTTGCCGGCGCGGGCCGGGATGACGACTGCGCCGTAGTGGCTTGCGCAGTCGCGGTAGGTCTCGTTGAGAAGTGCTTCGTAGCGATCCGATTTTGTGACGCCGGATTTGAGATTATCAGGAACCCAGATCTCACTGGTTCCGCCGAAGAAGATCGCCATGCGGGTGTGCGAACCAACCCAATCAGGTAGCGTCTGCGTGAGCGTCGCTTCGGCATACGTGTACGAGCTTGCACCGAGGGCTGCGACAAACAGCTCGACTTTCCTTCGCTCGCCAGTTCTCGAATCGACAAACGCGAGCCCGTCGCCTGAGTAATCGATGAACGTTTTTTCGCCAGCCTTGTGCGTCTGCCGCATGACGATCGAAAGCTTCCCGGCCCAGCGGTTGTAGTGCTCGCAAAACTGCGTATAGCCGTAGGCAGCCTCGCCGTGGGTTTCTTGATACTCGGTCCAAAGCAGAGCGAGAGTGACGTGCCGCTTGGCGAGTTCTCGGTGAACCAGCGACCAATCTGGCATAATGCGCATTTTGTTTAGCGGAGCAATGTCCTTGAAGCCCAGTCGCTGTTCGAGCTCTCGATCCGACAACGGCTCGATGTCGTGCCAATTTGATAAACCATTTTTGCTTGCTCGATGAAGATACTCGCGAACCGTCGTCTTACCGACACCAAGGTGAGCAGCAATCTCGCCCTGGCTCTTTCGCTGACTAAAGTGAAGACGCAAAACCTCTTTGACCTGACGCATTTCCAGCCTCGCCGCTGCCATCGTCGCTGACTCCCTCGGATTGAAAATTGAAGGAGGCAGGATGCAGCATAATGGCTTGCGTCACTTGCTTAAATAAAAGGCAAAAGATCGGGCGGAATGGACCGAATTCAGTGGGCGCCTTGGTCCGAAACGCGCACAAGTCCACTGCAGTCGCTCCAATGGAGTTCTCATCTCGGGCCATCTCCGATAGAAAAGACCATGTATTGCCATGATCTTTACTAATGTAGGCGTGTATAGCTATACCCTTATTGTCAATAGGAACGGATCTTGCTGTAAGCAAACTTCCACTTTTTAGCTCTATCAATGCCTTAAATCCACCAGATCGGATTTCCTTGGACCAGCAATCCTGAACTGCCGTAGGAGGAGCAGAATTTCGTTCGCAGAAACTGTGATCAACTGCTTGCCCCTCGATATTTTCACAACGAACCCTTCTTTCTTGCTTGCCATTTTCGCAAAGGCCGAATTCGTTAGTTTTCCATGAGTAGTCAACTATCATTCCCTGAGAAGTCAATTTGGGCTGAGTTTGAGCAGATGAAAAACCGCAGTTCTGAAAAGTTAATACCAGGAATGAAGCTGCTGATAGTGAAGTTAAAAAGAATTTCATTTGTCGACCCACGTTTTCAGCGGATCTTTCGATTCTTTTTTGCATGTTAACCTCATTTTCATTTTCTTTAAATGCTCGATTTTCACTCAGGAATACTATTTAAACAATTTGCTACGAACCCATAACTGGTCGGACAAGATCCAGCGCCTCCTTTTGCACAGCCTCCCGCAGATTGTGATAAATGTGGAGCACCCCCGGGGACCTCCGCAGTTTCCAAGCACTCCGTTTCAGACAAATTTCAGGCAGATCTGGTTGTTCGTAAACTTAAGAAAAGCATCGTTATCATCGTCGTTCGGCAAAGTGCAAGCAGCTAGCCATATAGCCATATAGCCTTATCGGCTCGGTGTGTTAGAATATCTTGAACTCCCTTCTGAGCGGCGCTATTGACCTGATGAGAAAATCCGGGTCCAAAAAAACTGATTGTCCTGGACAGCAGAGGGCTGCCTACGGCAGAACCCTGAAATCCAATTGTTTTTGCTGTTGATGGGTTGGATACATCGTCTACTGATAGTGAGGTTGTTGCGGTCACTGGCTTTAAAAATTGCTTACTTCCAGAAATAGAAATTTGCCATTGCCCTAAGTAAACTTCCTTTGATCCAGATAACACTTCAAGGTTTAAAGACTCTACGAGCAACGACGTGGAGAGGGGTGAAGCCGGTTGACCTACAATTGCAACAATTGCAACAATTGCAACAATTGCAACAATTGCAACAATTGCAACAATTGCAACAATTGCAACAATTGCAACAGTTGCAAATGGAGCTCCCGTCTGAGCGGGCGGGCCTAAGGAAATGTTAGTATATAATGCCGCTGGTTTTCCAAAAGAGTCAGGGCTAGGCAGTGTAATCGTTCGCGGCAACTTTGTAGAGTCGAAGTTCAAGACATTTGGATTGTTAAGTACATACTGGCAAACCAAGCCGTTGGACAAGCTTGCCGTAGCAACATTCTGCAAGTCTAACATGATCAATTTTTGCTGAGTGTACTTCATTGATTTCCATTGCTGTGAAAGCATCGATGCAAACCCCGCCGCGACAATCCCGACTATTCCAACAGAAGTCATTACTTGAATTAAAGATTGTCCTGAGTTGGCGGATACAGTCTTGATAATTGACTCAAGGCTTGACGAATTTATTTTAGAGTCACGATGAGGCCCCAAAATCATATGTATTTATCGGAACTTACAATGAATTCTTTAGCGGTTTCCTAAGTATGTGATTTCTGGGATCCAGCTATAGAAGTCTCCGCCTATTAAGCATGATTTAGGTTAGAGCGAGTTCGGATTTGAGACGATTTTCTCTCGCACAGAGTTTGTCTTTCCCTGTGTAAATGAGGATTCTCAGGTGGTGATTTTACTGATCATCAATATCATTCGAGGACACATACGGTATGGCGAACCCACGACAGACCGGCTTTTTTCGACCGCAATCATCCCAAGAGCGCGCAGATCATGACACTCTAGAAGCACGAGCTGTTACTTCTCGCGGATTCTGTCCCGTGGCCGGATCTCGTCGAGGCTGCTATCAACATTCGTTTATCCCAGGTCAAAGCGAAGTCCGGGCCACAGCCGCATTATCGCGAACTTCTCGGTGCTGTGGCCCTGATGGCTGTTCGCAATGTCACCTATCGCGAAGCCGAGGATTGGATCGCCCACTATGCTCCGGCACGGTACTTGTGCGGCCTCATAGATTCAACCTGGCAACCGGACCATATCACGATCTTCGAGTTCACGCAGATGCATCGCCGCAAACGTCATCTTGGCTGACTCAACGGGACAGCGCGAGTGGCTCTGGAGGCGGCTCATTACCGTCCACCAGGTCGCACAGGCGAAGGCTCGAGAGCATTGGTGATGCCAGAGCATCTTCTGTAAGGGCAGTTCTTTGCGGGATAACCCCTTGATCCAACGTAGAACTGCCAGCACTCCGAGATCAAGCCGTGGTTCACGCCACTTCCACCCCATTGAATTTTCCTACAGAGTTTTAAGGACCATTCGAAATCCTTCCTCTTTCAACAGTCTCTGTGAGTGGCTGAGTCAACGAGTCAAGGCCTCAAGGCGCATTTTGAATCAAATTGAAACAATCAAGCCAGAGATCGATTTTTCCGAAGAGCGAAGAGTATTGAAATAGAGGAGCCACCACCTGTGTTGATACAAGATCGTTATGCTAAATCCTGCAGAAGCAATCTTCTTTCAGACAATAAACGACTGGTTTCGGACGAAGTCAGCTACGCGTCCCGCGGTCGTTGGATTGCGCGCTCGGCGATATGGCATTTCCTCTTGCTCTTTATTCTGTGCGCGTGCAAAGTTAGCAACCAATCGAGCAATGACGGCAATCAGCCTTGCTCGGAGGGATCCTTCCTCGCTGTCGACGGCACCTGTCATCCGTGGACAACCTGCGCTCCCGGTTCGTTTGTCACTTTCGCAGGCTCGGCGATCGCGGACCGCACTTGCGGCGCTTGCCCGAGTGGAACGTTCAGCTCGTCGTCCAATACAAGCCAGTGCACCACGTGGACGACTTGCACCGCCGGACCCAACTATATGACCACGCCACCGAGTAGCACGAGTGATCGCATCTGCGGTACGTGTAGCAACGTCGTTATCAACTCACACACGCTACCGACGTACACGAGCGCCGACAACGCACCCTCCTGCTGCACTTACGCTCCTATGCCTTCGAATGCAACGGTCCTGGTCAACAGCCAATTCGGAGACCCTATGGATAACAACGGAGCGGAGTACGCTGCCTTCGGCAGCCCCCCGTGTCCGGGCGCAGGATGTATACTGACGAGCAGCCTCTCTGCCGCGGTTCCGAACTACACCCTCGCCATTCCGCCCGAGCCGGCGGGCCACTGTTCGGCTTCCTATACCTATCTCTGGGACATTCGCTTTCCGCCAGCGCTGGGCAGCGGCTCGCGAGCGCTGCAATCGGGGCGACAACTAGGGATTGCGCCGAATTCATTGCCAAACGCGGGCCAACAATTATGGACGGCGATTGTCACCATCAATAACACGACGACCGGCGAGGCAGTGCAGAGCCGATTTCGCTTCGTTTACGATTCATCCACGCTTAGCACCGGAGTCGATGCTAGCAATAATATCGGCCCAGGAAAGCCTTGCGCAAACCCTGCCAATTCTTGCGCTTGCGGCATCTGCGGAACCAATCCGTGAGCGTTGTTGCGCGTGGGCGGCACTCACCAGATCAATTGCTCAGCACGCTTTTCCAAGCGGTAGCGTGACCGGCGCCGCAATTCGGCGATGGCCCAAACGATCTGGTGGAGGTGATGACTCCACAGTTAAATCAATTACTTAGCCGCCGAGGAACATCAAGGGGTACACATTCATTTTAATCAACTAAGGCGTTTTCGAAATTTGATTTTCAGAAACTTGTGCCTCCGCAGGAGCAACCACTCGGATCGGCTCAACTCCAGATTCAGCAATAATCTTATTTCCTTTAATCACATGCGACGTTCCCCCACGAACATCGATCAAAGCTTTCGAGTTCTTTCCACCGCCATCAATTACTGAATCCAAAATTGAAGTTTGATTACCTGCCGAAGAATCAATGTGAACAGCCGACGAGAGGTCACTTTTTAAGTGGGCGTTTCGAACGGTCACACGAGCACATGAAGTAATGGCACTTCTTGAATAGGGCGATGCTGTTCTAAAATGCGCGTCATTCAATATAACCACCGATAGGCAGTGAACTCCTACCCGCTAGGGTGGTTTTAGGCATTAATTCTTGAAGCGGATTGACTCTTAGCGTAGTGCTTCGTTAATCTCGGCTCGCCTAAGTAAGGCGGAGGTTGCGAGTGTATATTCCTGAAGGTTTTGGAACGATGTTCCCGTATCTCTTTGTTAATCACGCATCGAAATATATTTCCTTTTTGGAGAAAGCATTTGGAGCGATTGAGAAGGGGCGGACAACCTCACCTGACGGAGCTGTCGCAAATTCACGAGTTAGTATCGGATCTACGACCTTTATGGTCAGCGAGGCGAGTGAACGGATGCCACCTACAAAAGGGACATTCTATCTCTATGTGGAAGATGCGAGTTCCGCTTTCAATAAAGCTGTCGCAAATGGGGCAGAAAAAATGTTTGAGCCGATGGATATGCCCTATGGAGATCGTCAGGGCGGAGTAGTTGATCCCGCAGGAAACATATGGTGGGTTTCGCAAAGAATCGCGCACACTCCATATGATCTTTAATCGATGAGAAGGTTGAGTACTCAACAGGTATGTCAGATGGCACGGACTTTTGGCGGAGTGACCGAAAAGGATCATTTCGGCGGTGATGCGTTTTGTGCTAATGGACGAGTATTTGCAACTGACTGGCATGATAAATAGCGAGTCACTCTAATGCTCAATCAGGAGCAACAAAAGTCATTTCTAGTTCGCGATGGAAGCGAAGGCTTCATTCAAATGGAAAATACTTGGGGGCAAAACGCGATCGGAACCGATCTTGAGGCAATTGATCCGGAGGTTTTTAAAGAAGCGCTCCATGCGGCATGGATCAACTCAGCGAATAAGATTATCGCCACCTGTACATCAATCAGGGCCTTTCCGCCGCTCAAATCGGAGAGAAGCTGAACCTTCCGAAGCAGACAGTCCTCAATCAGCTCCGCAAAGCAGGCATTCGATTCGGAAGTGGTCGCGGCCGATTTACCAATCCCGAAAATTATCGGCTCGCCTAGGCCCCATTCGGCTTTTCAAAAAAAGACGGGAAGCTGATTCCAAGCAGATACGAACTGAAAATCTGTCGGCTTGTCGTTCAGCTCCACGACAACTCAAAAATGTCCTTCAACGAAATCGCACGAGAACTTGAACGCCGCCGAATCAAGGGTCGCGCGAGTTCGGTTTCATGGACCCACACGACTGTCGGCCGCATCTACAAACGATGGAACGGAAAACTATAATAGGGAAAATGCTCTATGCTGTCCGTACTGAAAGATATGATCTTAGTCGTTGCCGCATTGGTAATCTTGGCCTACTCGATGGGCGAGAGGGACTGGCTTTGGAAGCAGATGGCCGTTGTCCGAAATGCTGCTGTTGCGGAGACTCACAGGGATTGGGGATGCCCGAACATCTTTGACAAACGCGCATGCAGATCTGCTCACGCCAATTGACGAGCTACCATCTTAACTTTTCTGCAGCCTCGATTAACGACGCCGAATTGAAAGAAAGAGGAAACTCGATATCCACCGGGATACCGTTCCCTTCGATACAGTTCCCCAATAGATCGTAAGTCAGCGCTGTGCTTACTGTAAGGCGCCACCGGGAAGAAGCCGAATCAACCGCATCCGCCCACTCCCACCGCCTGAACGTTGACCAACAACTCGGACGTGTTTCTTGTCCTGAAGCCCAAGCAAAGCGTCCTCGCTCGCAGAATAGGGTCAACGGATCCGTCAGGAAAATTACGCGCTTCTCCCATCTTCTTTCTTTCGAAGCCAATTCACCACGAATCGGCTCGCGTCCACTGAGCTGGCCATCCGGCAAAGTATTTTGAATCCAGCCAACCACACCATCATTACGCAAGAATCGATTTCGAAATCGATGCGCCATGAGAAGGTTACCGCCGGGATTCGACCTCAGATCAACAATGAGCAACGAACAAGTTTTTAACTCGACGAAAGCTTCGTCGAGTTGTTCCTCTAAATTTTTTCCAAGAAGCCAGGCTTGAATTCGTAGATATCCGTTACCCGATGGAAGCCTTTTCCACGTGGCGACTGGGCTCCAGCGATCTTGAACGGACTCTTCCTCCCACCGAATCAGATCTCCTGCTTGAGATTTGGCCGAAAATTTTCGCGTCTGACCGATGGGCGTCGTCAGAACACGCGCGCCAACTACAAACGGCCTGCTATAAGACTCGCGCCCACTCGCCCCTGCCAGTCTTCAAGATTCTCTCCGAGCAATTCGTATCCGGGTCTCACACCGCTCTGCCAAGCCTTTGATGTTTCGGGGACTCGATAGAGCTTCAATACATTGCCATCAGCACATAGATCATAGGGAAATGTGCCCTGTGGCGGGAATGGACGAACCCATGTATGTGCATCGTGAAGTTCCGCCAGCCACCGCTGCATGGCGGGAATTGGATCGCCTGATTCTCGAACAAGTGGAATATGTCTTTCTGAAATTGCGTCCCAGTTGAGTTTTCGAAGTTGGAACGCAGGAAAACTAGTTCTTACTTCCTGGAATATTCGGTCGATTGCCAGGTCCGTAGAAGCGCAGTCCTGAATTTTCCAAACCCCACCTTCAAACCGATGAAGCGATCGAAGATAGCTGTAGGTTTCAGTGACCTCGTCAGGGCTAGTCCCGTCGGTAACTAGAAGTCCTTTGTCTCGATCCAAAAATATTTCTGGACCTGCTGCTGCAGATTGCCCTACGGCGCGATTGCTGGATTGCAACGATAAGGACCAATGAGCCATTTCGCTCCTTTTACATCTCGATTTTCCGTGAATTCAAATGCGCACCCAGCTCCCGCTCGATGGCCACGCGATGTTCTTCGATGAGTTTTCTAACTCCGCCCGATTGCTGAGCATCAGTTGGATTCAGGGATGAAAAATCAGAAGGAGCGATGACCCAAACTTTATCGAAAGACTCGAACGGTCTGCCGAAAGAGGTTTGCTGAGGCAAATTACCGGAGCTTATATGATCCCTACTTTCCGGACTGATTGTGGAAATTCATCCTCAATAAATTCAAGTGATTAACCTTGATGGTTCGCACCATATCTAAAATGGTGGAGGCGGCTGAATGTGGTACGAACCACTTCACGTCGCCTCCGACATACTTGGATTCTATCGAGTTTTTCCAGAAATGCCACTGGAAAAACCCCGTCAACTACAGCGATCTCTACCTCGAAAAGGGCCTCTCCGCCGCGCCGATCGGCGAGAGACTCAACATCCCCAAGCAGACGGTGCTCAATCAATTGAAGCGCGAAGGCATTCGCCTCGGCACCAATAAGGGTCGACTCGCTAATCCAGAAAACTATCTTCTCGCCTACGCGCCGTACAGTTTCTCGAAAAAAGATTGCAGGCTCGTGCCGAACAAATCCGAATTGAAAATCTGCCGGATCGTCGTTCAGCTGCGTAACAATTCGAAAATGTCGCTTCAGGAAATCGCGCGCGAGCTTGAACGCCGCCGAGTCAAGGGCCGCACGGATTCGACTTCTTGGACCCATGCGACCGTCGGCCGAATTTTCAAACGATGGAATGGAAAACTATAACAAAGAGGAAACTCTATGCATGCTGCACTGAAGGACTTGATTGTTGTGATCGCAACGGCGGCCATTGTGGCCTATTCAACGGGTCAACGCGAATGCTCTGGAAACAGATTGCGACCGTTCGTGAAATGCCGACGGCCGATGCCCGAAGAGACTGGGGATGCCCCAGCATCTTCGACAAGAAGAGTTGCCGCTACCTCAAATCGCGCTGACGAATTTTCGTCAATTCGAAACCCGGTGTTTCATCACTGTATATGTTACCGATACTCCGGCGAAAGTTGCTCACTTCAACTCCGCTGCGTCCATCATGATGTGGGCCCAAGACTTGGAGCGCGTCAGCAGAGCGGTACCGTGACAAGCTTCGTTTTCGCATTCTCCCGTGCTGTTTTTTCAAAAGCTCGCCAAAAACGTCACCGGCCTGACAGTCGAAAACGACCGCTGGCGGCGCCCAGGATCATCTCATCTCAAATAAAACCATTCCCCGCGACATAAAATCACCGGCACGAGTCATGCTCCTTTCAGTACTCGAATCGTACCGACCCAGCAAGATCCCGTCGTGGGATTCGCAAGAAATGAAACGGTACCCTGGAAGCCGAACGACAACGTAAAATCATGAAAGACTTAAATGATCTCGAAAGGCGCCGTCAAAGTTGTAGTCAGTTGTTTAATCCTTTTGGCACTGCGGGATTTGGCCTTCGCTATGGGGGGCGCCTCTGAGCCCTATTCGATTCGTCCGGATATACTTGATGTGGTGCCTGTGCGGCATCAACTTGGTGATTTTTGGCAAAAGGCTCGATTGGCCATTTGGTTCATGCGGCTTACCTGCTCGAAGCCATTCCTGAGGGGGAGCTCATATTTTTGGCGAGAGATATGGAGTATGCCTATGATCTCGCGCGACTCGCAACCCACACTCACCCCCACGATGCAGGCCGAGTTCGCTTACTCAACGTGAGTCGGTCTAATAGCATTCACGAGTTGCTTCCGGAATATCTCGAAAATAATGGACTCAATACTGAAAACGCGCGTAAAAGATCCGTGTTTGCTCTGATTGACACAGGCTTTATAGGTTCGATGTTTAACTCTATTCGGTCGAAGGTGCCTGAGCCAATACAAAAAAAGTTGGTTGGTCTTTTATTGGCGTCTGATACTTCAAAATATCCCTGTAGTGCCGTTTTTGGCGGGCAACTCGTACCGGGTCTGCTATCGCGAAAGAATTTCGAGAAAGCATTTCGTCTAGACATACAAAATTACGAAATTATGCCAAGGTACACGATCGATCGCATTTTTTCGCATGGGGCGGGGGACCATCTCCAGGCAATGTCGAAAAGCACAGACTCCTATTTTGGAGCTGACGGGCGAGTGTCGAAAGGGTCTGCAGTCAAGTATATGGAGGATCTCAAATACTTCTGGGAGAATGAGCGAGCTCAATTAAAGTTTTCTAAAGTGCGAAGGTTTGACACGAACCCTACGATCTTCGCTCATTGAAAAACAAACGCCAAAAACAGATAGGCAGTCGGCCATCGAGGCAATGTTTATTGATCCTGAATGGGAGAAATTTCCGAAACGATAGTATGGGACCTACTCAAGCTCCCTCCTAACGTACTTGATTCCGACCTAGAATTTGTCGGACTTAGGCCCTCGATCGGCCCGAGGTCAACTTTTCACGAAATTTGAAGAGACTTTCGCTTCGGTTTCCTGAGAAAGCGCATTTTTTGGAATCCGAGGAAAATTTAGAAAGCATATGGTCCAGGCGTTCGAGCAGCAAGACTGGAAAACTCTCGATTGGCTCGTTGTTACGAGCTTCACCAGGCACTTTTTTCGTTTGAGTTTAATGAATTCGTCCTGAAATTCAAGCCGACCGCAAGTGATGGTAAATTGGTTGAGATTTGTTAAGCACTATGTTCGCGTGGGACATTACGATCTTTTGGCTACTCTTTATGCGGCTAACAGAACTCGACATTGATGTTCAGATGGAATTGCTCGATGTTGTCGAGAAAAGGCGTGATCCGGTCCTTGATCGAATCTTGGTAAAAAAATATTTTGCTGATTTGAATCAGGCAAGCGATTTCAGGCTTTTGGATTTCACAAAGAAATTCCTGAACTCGCGCTCGCTCGATTTTAAAAAAGATTTCTTTAAACATGCACCGACGTTGGTGTTTCAAACGGATTTAGTGGAGCACTATATAAGAGAATGGGTAGTCGACGACGGATCACAGTTATCGGACGGTTCTTGCCCATTATCTTATGCGCCTCGCTACGAGCGATTTAGAGGCGCCGAATGCACTTAAGGTATTAAGTCAACATTCTAAAAAAGCCTCTCGATGAGGCATGGCTTGGAAACACGAGGCACAGCCTTGAGCGGTCATTGAGATCGATGAAAGCGATAAGTGACGCCAAAAGGAAGGCCTTCCAAGCGCTATTGGAGTCCGCTTCGAATCCTAAGTTCTTGGAAGATAGCAACTCGGATCTCCCGTGGATCGAGCGAGAATATGTCTCGAACTCTTTAAGTCACACTAAAGCACATTTTTTCTGGAGACGGCGGGGCTAGAACCATACCGCTTTCATCGTTTCAACGCCAATCTGGGGAAACGATTTCGGCGGCGGCCACGCTGCCGCTGTCGTCTGGGCTCAGGCAAACTGGTGCGATCGCGTGGAAACGAAGAGCTGATCCGTTTGACCGAGCGTTTGCGATGGACGCCAGCCTTCAACGCACGGTGATCGAGGCGATCGCTATTCGCTGGTGACTTAAGATCAGAAGTGATGATTAAAAGAGCTCGCTCCCCGGCAACTTCACTTGGTCCAGCTACAATACGATAGCTTTTCCGGGATTGAATGTATTTGTGGCCAGGCCGCCGCCTCGAAAACTAGTGTCGCCTGACTAATTCTCTATTCAATCCTATAACTCGTGAGCTCCATTTCAGAGCCTCCGAGCAGGGCGGCTTTCTTCACGATGCCAAAAACGGGAACATTGCCTTGCCAGATGCGCCAGCCATGGGGAGTCGTACCTGCATGTGCGAAAGGTGCCTGCTTTCACGGAGATAGTCTCGATTACTCCACCTTCCGACTCGCAAGAGAGCATCTGGCTTTATAATTCTCGCTCGACCAGAGATCTTTTTTGATCAAAGTGTTCGAGTCAGCGTACCCAGCCGTTTGGAAATTCCAGTGCACCAGCCAGCCGCGGGAATTAGCCCCATAAATCCAATAGTCCTTTTCAGCAGTTTTGTACTCCTGTGTACCTTCATATTTCGCAGTTTGCTGTAAGGCAGGACTAAATTCTAGATCATCTGGGCCAGTCGCATTCGCTCCGAGGCACAAGAAGGTGGAAATTAAAACCAAGCCGAAAATCGAAATCTTCATCTAGCTCTCTCCCTCAGTTTAGAATGGAATGATCCTTTAACCTTTTAAACTCGGACAACGCAAGATACACAGCGGTCATTTGAGAAGTCAATGGCGGGCTCGGCCCGCAGCGGCGGCACAACTTTGATGTTCTTTGAAAATTATGAATCGTTACTTGAGCCTGTGCTCAATGGGGCACCGAAAAAAAGCGGTGTTATTGCCCGAATTTCGATTGCAGTTTTGCACGGCTTTAATGAGCAAAAAATTTCATCGAAATGTTTCTGACAAGAGTCTATGGGCATCAATTTAGGGTTCCTCTCTGTCGGATGCCCATAAATCTGAATTGGCCCCTTCTCCTCCTGGCTTGCCGTCAGCTCCCAATGTGCCGACGCGGAAATGGGCTCCGTCGGATTCATATATCCAAGGCCGTTGCCATGGGTCGACTTTCATTCTGTTTGGGGCGCGAAGGGTACTGCACTCCATTGCACTCAAAGTCATTTGCCAGAATATTGAGGCCCTGTGCCGACAATGGAAGCCTCCCGCACAACTCTTTGAAATGAGTTAAAGAACTTCGAAATTCATTGAGCGCAATTTTTGAGCGCTGAATTGGGAATTTCACGCCGCAATCTGCGCAACATAAACGTTACGATTAGCCAGAGACCAACGGAAGTGAGAGCGATGACTATGGTAACTCCGATCGCAATCTTACGCATCAGCGATGATTTTACGGTACTTGACGAATACGGTCACTATTGGAATGAGTCTTGAGATGGTGCGTGATTGCCGGTCGGCGATCTTTGGTACTGGAAATTGCGCAGGCCAGAGCCGGCGTTGTCTTCAAAGCATACAGGAACGAAGTGGTTTAGGCCTCTGTCCAGAATCCGCATTCTATGAGAATGAGAACTCAATTAGACTTACAGAATACAAGATCAAAAAACGTCCTGGTATCAGGGCCGGAGAATTTATTACTATAAAGGTCAATTCCCCCTCCTCCAGAATCTACTTTAAAATAGCTTGGAACTGGGAATGGATTTTTTCCAAAATCTCCACTGCTACAGCCATCAGCTCTGAACCTTGCATAAAACCCAGGTAAATTCCACTCGCAGCTAAACCGGCAATATCGCCTCCAATTGCACCTGATAGTCCAAGAAGAGATTGGCGATTTTTGCTCCGCGAAAGTTGAAGTCAAAAAGCCCGGCCTTTCCCAATGCGCCCCCAGCACCTCTGATCTCAACTACTTGAAGCCTTCTGGGTAATCTCCTAACCGGTAGATCTGGTGGTTGGGGTCATTGTCAATTGCGCCGCCGACTGCAACAACGTCTGAAAACTCAGTACATTCGAAATCCTTCGACTCAATTCTTGCTTGAATTTCGGCTGCCGTTTTTAGCTCAATTCTTCGATGAGATCCAAGATTGTAATCATAGCAACCTTTTGAGCATCAAATTTGTTATCATAGGCGAGCTTATCTGAGGCGAACGAACTGGTCGCAATGCACCCTAGAATTCCAGCAACAATAACCTTATTCATTTTCCACCTCTGCCACTGTGAATACCATTGGGCATCACTGAGCTCAAATAGTAAACAACAATCGAAATAATGAACTGTTTCTATGTCGCTTCAAAAAGGAATGGATGTCGTGAGGACCCGTTGGTGCCCGCCAGAGGACTTGAACCCTAACACCTTTCTGCACCTCAAAAGCCCCTGATTTAGCCAGTTCGATGCCTGACGATACTCTGATATTTCAATAACTTAAGCCCACCGAATTACCGATAAAGTCGACCTCCTATTTGACGAATTTTCGGCTTTTAGAAGATCGCCAGGTAGCGTAATTGTTTTGTTGTTGTGGTCCGGGCCAAACAAAGAAAATTTAGCTAGATCTTTGTTCGTGTCAATTTCACTAAGTTTGCCAATCGTAAGAATCTCGGTGGTGACAGAACTAATGAAAAAAATGAAACTAACTACTTCCTCGTCATGTTCATGGTTCCCTACTAGAGTTTTCATTTCGGTTAGATCTTTTTCGATTTGATCACAAATTGGAAACTCGTATTGTCGTGATATTTGAAATCTATGATCAACAACCAAATCGTTCGCACCTGACGCGCCTTTATTTTCGAGCTTGGCTTCCCGCCAGGTACCTGAAAATCTCCCGCTACCGCCAAAGGAGCCCTTTTGAAGCGGTTGCTACCGTGCCCATGAGCCGGGGGTTCCTGAAGCAAAGGGCGCTACCGTTGGAAAGCCCACCGAAATCCCTCTAGAATCACTATTGAATCCTGTATAAATAAAGACAGTCATTGGTCAAAAAAAATTGATGGGTGCATGACTGGAGGCAAGACCGCAGTAGGTTTTTATTCTTCCTCGCCTTGCAGAGTGCGCCTTTTGCGTGAATCAGCAGATCTGCTTCGGATTCAGGAGCAAGATTGGCGAGCTGGTGGTATTTTACATTTCCCCAAACAACTCGAGGTTCAGCTCCGGGGCATATGGCGGCAATTTGAACGTGTGTATCTTTGGATGTCGTGATAGCCAACGCTGCACCTTCTTCGACCAGTGCGCACGGAGACCGTCCCAGATCACGAAGACGTGGCGGCCGGGAAAGTTAAGCTGGATCTGCTCCAGGAAAGCGACGCATTCGGCAGCTCCCACGTTTTTCATGGGATGAAGGCGAAAAACGAGTCCCTGTTTTCTTCCCGCGGCCGTCGTCGTCAGTCCGCCGATTGCGGAGATTTTGCGGTGAGAACGGGTCTTGGTTTTGAGTACGGGCGTTTCACCTCTCGGCGCCCAGGATTCTCTTTACGAGGGGAGACAGCATTAATCCTGCCTCGTCGGCGAAAACTAGTACTGCATTTAATTTGCGGGCTTTTTTTTGATAGCGGGAAGGTCCTTTTTAACCATTCGCGGATGCGCTTGTCGTCACGCTCCAAAGATCGTTTTGTTGGCCGCTGCGCACTCCATCCCATTCGACCTAACAGACGGACAATGTGATCAACGTGGTAGTCGACCTCGAAACGATCTTTGATGAGTTCCTTGATCCGAGGGCATGTCCAGAGGTCGTTTGCAAAGCCGTTGGCTTTGGCGCCTTTCAGCAGCAATTTTCCAGCTCCGTTAGCTGCTGATCCGTCAATCGCCGAGGCGCACCCGGCGTTGGCCGTGACTTGAGTCCGTGCTTCTTAATCTTTGGCGATACTTTCCGCACCAACGATAGATCGTACCAACTTCAACTTTGTACTTCTTCGCGACTGACATTGGGCTTGCTCCGTCATCCACAACTTCTCGGACCGCCTGCTGCCGCCGTTCCTCGAGCTTCTTCCCCGATCCCAAAGGTCTTCCCAGCATCTTCATTCCTCCTGGGGAGAAATGATACACGAGTCAGGTTATTTGATTAGCTTTATTTATACAGGTATCAATAATACAGGCTTTCCTCCAATTCTGGTCTATATGGTCCATAGGTCAGGTTTAATTCGATTCGGCCGGAAGCCATGGAGATTTCTTTGATGAATAGATCGGGCCTTTCGTATTAATTTCTGAATTGATCAGGAGGGGCTGGAGAAATGGGTTTAGATTGGGTACCGTTGCCAAAACCGAGACCAGAAGTCGAAAAAGAGTTTGAGAATCTTTTTGCCCAAGTCTTTCTTGGGGCTAAGGCTCCTCAAGGATCGTGGCTAAAACGCTTGGTAAGCTCGCAAAAGACAACCTCAATGGAAAAACTCCGCGAACAGATGATGAACCTTCCCGCATACACGCCGTACGAGACTCTAAATGTACCGCGGGTTGGCTTTGACCCCGCAGCAAACGAGCGAATTAAGCAATTGTACGAAACAGTGCGCAATTTCAGCGTGCGGAGCCGGGCGATTTCACGTGAGCGGAGCCACCCAGATTTGGCGTGGCGGAGCCCCTTCGGAGCGTAGCGACGTTGTTCTAGTTTTTCTGCCCCAGGTCGTCCACCGTTTTCTTCAATTTCGGGCGGTAGCTTGGGCCTTTGAACTTTATACTTAACCCCGGCGGTTCAATTCGATCGACAAGGCCATCAAGAATAATTTCATCGCCGATGACCTCGCCCCAGTGATCGACCGGCAACTGTGTTGTAATCAAGGTTGATTTACCATAGGAACGATGCTCAATAACGTCACGCAGATCCTCAGCCTCCTGCGCGGTGAACTTTCGCATTCCAAAATCGTCAATGATCAGAAGATCCGGGCGCGTGAGGCGCTCCCGGAACTTTAGATACGTGTTGGTGTTGCGCGCGATTGCTTGATGCTCGAGGAAGTCGGTCACCGTCATGAAGAGAGATGTTTTCCCCTTCTCGCACGCAAGAAGCCCGAGCGAGCGCGCGATATAGGTTTTGCCGATCCCCGTTGGGCCAATCAGGATCAAGGGCTTTCCCTGGTCGCACCACTCAAGGGAGGCGAGGTTTCTGAGTTCGGCCTTGGTGATCCCGCGACCGAAGCTGAAGTCGAACTCCTCAAGGCTTGCGCCTTTGCGGATCTTCGAGCGGCGCACGCGGGTTACCGTCGCGCGCTCCTGGCGGTAACGCCACTCGCGCTCGAGCAATTCGTCGAGCGCTTCGAGGGCGTGGATCTCGCCGCTTTGAAGTTTGGTGAGTACCTCTTCGCAGTTCATCAGCATGCCGGTAAAACCGAGCTCGCTGAGGCGATTACGTACTTGTGATAGCGTCATTGGATTTCTCCTCGAGGCCAATAAGCCTCAGTTGCGGGACGTTGTCTTCCGGCGATGGCGCAGGCGTCCCAAGTCCGCGCACCATCGGATTTCCAGGCTTACGTGCAATCGAGCGGTCTTCCTTCCGATTGGAGTTTGCCTTTTTCATTTCAGCTTGGATGAACTCTTCAAACGCTTTCACGCGGACTCGGTTAAACCGCCGCATGTGCTGGACTGCGCCGGCGATCCAAGGACTGGCGCTCTCGCGCCCGTACTTCTGGATAACCGCGAAGCTCTTGCGTACAAGGCCCTGGGCCCGCCGTAGGTTCGCCAGCGTGTCGATCTGGAAGAGTTCGTCAATGAGGCTATGAAGCTCGACATGCGAGAAGCGCGCCTGGGCAAGCAGAGCCCGCGGCGTTGTCTCGTGGTAGGCACGAGCGTTTGGCGGCAAGTGCTCCGGCTTTGTGATCCGCTCGCCGATCTTGCCGCGCTCGCGCGCGTGCATGGCGATCCGCTCGAGATTGAGAAAGATCTCGATCTTCGTTGCCGTGATCTTGACTCGTACCTCGCGGCCGCGATGGATGTGCGGAGCCGAGTAAAAGTTCTGGTCGGCCGCCACAGTGCAGTCCTGATGGATTTTCGCGTCTTTCCATAGTGACAGCGAGTACGGCTCGAGCGGGAGTGCCTGCAATGCCGGGCTTCTCAAGCCTGGTAAACCTGTCCTCGCGTGACGTCTTAAACCGCGTGTGGATTTTCGCATTGATCCGGCTAACCACTTCCGCTAGCGCTTGATTGATCTCGGTGAGCGATGTGAACATACGCCGGCGGTAGGTAAACCGGAAGTAGCGCATCAGTATCCCGACAGCGCCCTCAACCAAGGCTTTGTCCTTGGGCTTCCGTCGTCTTGCGGGCACCACTGGCCACGCCGTAATGGGCGGCCAGCTCCACGTAATCGGGATTCAGATCAGGATCGTAAAGATGTGATTTAATCACGCCGTTTTTAAGTTGGTCGGGTACCAAAACTTTCGCAACGCCTCGATAAAATTCAAACATCCTGCGATGTGAGTCGAGCCAGTTCGCCTTCTTCTCGTTCTCACTGGCATGCGCGAAGATCTTTTGGCTAAAACACAAAATGCCGACGAAAACGTGCGCGTGGCGGATTTCGCCGGTCGAGCCGATCGACCCACGGGATCTTGTCGCCGGCGTAATCAACTTCGCAGTGCTCGCCGGCTTGAACTCGCGAAGCGTGATGGTGGCCGTCAGCAACGGAGCGAAGCGCGCTTTGACGTATTTGAAAAAATTCGGGTGCGACGTGACGGGCGCCGCGACTTCTTCCCAGATCCGCTTGATCTGATGGCCGTCGCGGATATCGCGCTCGACGCACTCCCAGTCAATGCCCGCGATCCACGGCCGGACGGCAGTCGGGTCAACCGGCGGAGTTGGTAGCTGACCGTTGATAAACTCATTTGACTTGATATGGCCGCTGCGGACGCTTTTCACAAGCGATCGCCGGCAGCCAATAGACCGGGCGATCGCTCGGTCGGATAAACCATTTTTAATTAATCTCTCGATCTCGGAAACTTGAGCCATCGATGCTCTCCCAAACTGCATGTCGCCTCCAATGCTGAATTTTTAATCAGCAGACGACACGATGAGTTAAGACGCAATCCGAAGTGGCTCCGGAGCCGTGAAATCAGGTGGCTCCGCTTACGTGAAATTGGGTGGCTCCCACCCTATGAAATCGGGTGGCTCCGCGCGCATGAAATCTTGCAAACATTCTTAATAACTTTCTAACATGCATGGGAAAGCCCTACAAAAGAGCCTACTTTGGCCCGTGTGAAAACTAGGACTTACTCGTTTCAACTGAAGGTAGGGGCGATGACTGAATCAGTGCGTGACTTCTATGACAATCTTGCCGACTCCTACCACTTGATCGGAGTCGACTGGGACCAAGTCATACTCCATCAAGGCAAGACTCTCAGCTCTTT
Organism: Ottelia alismoides; assembly: GCA_037367405.1. Classification (NCBI taxonomy): domain Eukaryota; kingdom Viridiplantae; phylum Streptophyta; class Magnoliopsida; order Alismatales; family Hydrocharitaceae; genus Ottelia; species Ottelia alismoides. The sequence continues at coordinate 19,932 of JAZKJV010005911.1, read as the reverse complement.
AATCGCGAAGCACCTCGGAGAGAACGGTCCCTTTCGCATCTACGATTGCTCTTGTGGAATCGGCACTCAGGCCATCGGGCTCGCCCTTGAGGGGCACCTTTTACACGCTAGTGACCTGAGCCCGAAGGCTGTTGAGCAGGCAAAAGCAAATGCCGCTCGACTCGGAGTTGAGATTGACTTTTGGACGGCTGATTTTCGAGATCTTTCGGAAATTGCCGGACTCTATGATGCCGTCATTTCCTGCGACAATTCGCTGCCGCACCTTGAATCCGAAGATGAAATGCTCTCGGCCCTGAAGGAAATGCAATCAAACTCGAAAACGACGGACTATTGCTGTTTTCCGTACGCGACTACGATCGAACTCTGGAGGAAAAGCCCACTGGTATGATGCCGCGAACGCTTGAAGATAAAGCGGGGAAACGAGTCTATTTCCAAACATGGGAGTGGCTAAAAGATAAACCCATTTACGATGTCAACCTATTCATCGTGAGACAAATCGGGTCGGAATGGGAAACCAAGAGCTTTCGAACCAGGTATCGAGCGTGGCGCCGATCAGAACTGACCGCTTTGATGAGTGAAGCTGGTTTCACCGATATCAGGTGGCTAAGTCCAGAGGAGTCAGGCTACTACCAACCGATCGCGGTTGCGAGACAAAGGACGGGAACGGAACGCGCCACCCAGCAGGGGTCCAAATGAACCCGAGGCCTTTTTGTAGAGGAGTGCCACTTTGAACAACTCATTCTTCGTCGGAGAAATCATTCTGGAAAGTTTGGTTGATCCTTCCGTCTTGGAGCCGTTCAAGGCGTTTGTTGTTTCCTCGAGAACGCGGAAGTTCAGGATTTTGTTCCCTCTCGATGGCATATCCATCGTTACCTGGATGCCGATTGAACAAGTAAAGGCCCTCATCCTCGTCTGGAAATCAACATCGACAAGAACCAGTGGTATATTCACTTCTACTCCGAAGATGACAATCAAATGTTTGTCGTTCTTTCTGGACGAACGTTCGAGTTACCAAAGCGAAAAGATGCGACATGGAACGAAATGATCGCCTACGGTGAAAAGGTTGGCGTCGGTAGAAGATGGACCGAAAACATTCCCGTCGACTTCCATAAGGAAACAAAATCATGACCTATCGGAGCGAACTCCGGGCGGAATTGAAAGGATTGCTCCAATGAAACCCAACATGAATACTTACGAATACAATAGCCACGCTTGGGATCAAGAAGTTGAGCGCAGAAATCGATGGTCGATCCCAGTTACACCTGAGGAAATTCGTGCCGCGCGCTCCGGCAATTGGAAGATGTCCTCACTCCGCAAAAGCCAGTTCCAAAAGATTGGTTCCCACCATTGAAGGGAGCCAAGGTGCTTTGTCTCGCCTCCGGGGGAGGCCAACAAGCTCCCATACTAGCTGCCGCAGGAGCGGATGTTACCGTACTGGACGCATCTGAAGGGCAGCTGGCCCAAGACCGGTTGGTGGCGGAGCGTGATGCCTCGAGATTCAACTTGTCCAAGGCAGGACGATGACGGACCTTTCCCTATTCGCTGACTCCCTACTTCGACTTGATCGTGCATCCGGTTTCCAATTGCTTCGTGGAGAAGGTTCAACCGGTGTGGAATGAAGCGTTCCGCGTGCTGAAGCCGGGCGGCTCACTCCTTAGCGGATTCAACAATCCTGTCATCTATTGCTATGATCCGGAACTGCTAGAAAAAGGCATTTTCCAACTGAAGTACAAGCTACCCTATTCGGATCTGACCAGTCTGAACGAGGAAGAGCGGAGAAATATACCGACAAAAACGAGCCTCTGCAGTTCGGCCATTCGCTGGAAGACCAAATTGGCGGACAGACCGCGGCCGGATTCTCTATCGTTGGACTCTATGAAGACATTTACGGAAACCAGATTTTCGACGCTTTCGTGCCTGGGTTTATGGCGACTCGTGCATTAAAGCCTAAAACAAAGCATGCCACCTAAGCATGGATTCAGAAGGAATCTAATCGACTCGGAAACATTTCGGATACTGACGACGTGGAGGACAAAATGCAAAAAGGCGGTAGAAAGAGCGTTCACCAACACAACCTGGGAGAAAACCATTGGCTACGGCCGTGCCATTCGCATGGGAAACCAGATCGCCGTCAGCGGCATTGCTCCCTTTGGTAGAACTGGCAGAATGAGTTAGTATGGACATCGAATCAAAATACGACCGCGGTAAGCCGGTGTCTTCCGTTAATCCCTCGGACGCGCAAAAGCTTCTCGCGCCTTTTCTCAATGGTAGACAAATTGACTTTATGAAACCGCTATCCGGCGGGTATCTCAACACAAACTACGAGATGGGAGTTGGCGGCATTAGCTATGTGCTCCGAATTTCAAACAGAAATCATGGGGCTCTGGCGAACGAAATCTCGATTTTAAGGAATTTAGAGAAGACGATTCCGGCGCCAGAAGTGGTCTATTTTGAGCACCACGGCGAGGCCGCGAGCGGCCAGCCTCAATTTGCGGTGCTCAGTTATTTATCCGGAAAACCTCTCTACTTGGTCGAGGACGAGTTCACCCCCAGCGATGTGAGAAAAATTGGTTCCGAAATAGGTGAAGCGCTAGCAACAATTCATCGGAAAACTTTTCGCGGTTCCGGTGAACTCGACTCAAACTTCAATGTTCAGGGCGGCATGGACGACTTTGCCGTGGCCATTCGATACGAAACAAATCGATGCCTAAACAGCAAAAACCTAAAGGCCAGGCTCTCTGAGAGGGAGCAGGAAGAAGTCACGCAGTTTATAGAAGAAAATGTGAGCCTCTTTGGATTCGTTAGTACAGGCTCGACTAACCCACTCTGATTTCAATCAGAAAAACATCCTGGTCGATATGGTCAATGGGCGCTGGACCGTTACTGGCATCATTGACTGGGAATATGCCTTTTCTGGTCCCTTTCTTTATGACCTCGGAAATTTCTTTCGCTTCGAAGAAGAAATGCCTGCCTATCGTGATCACTTAATTGCTTCCTACAAGCAGCGCGGAGGCACACTATCTGAAAATTGGAGAAAGGTTGCAAGATACTTGGATTTACTTCCACAGCTTCAATTCCTTGCGATGGATGTCGAGACACCCAAAACATTCGGGACTGCAAAGTCGGTACTTCGCAAAACAATAGCGGAATGGACGATCACTTGACTATTTGGCGAGGCTGGGACTAGCGTCGAAATTCACCGACCACTGGACATTACACTGTGCAGTGGACTCAGAATAACTATCCACGCGATGGACGACAGTATTTCATGATGAAGGATTTGAAATGACCACCAAGATTCAGTTCGCTTCCTTGTTTAGTTTGCTGGTTCTATTGGGATGCTCCACACCCTCAAAGCCCCAGGCAGGTTTGCCAGGCAGCGCAGCTCCGACGGGACCATCTCTTCCTTGCTCTCAAAATCCTGAACGTCAGAAGGCCCGTTCATTGGAACTCCAGACAATCGTAAACGCCGATCAAGCGGAACGCGCAGATTTTCAAAAGAAGTCAATGGATGACTTGATGACGATGGTTCGTCGGGACGAAGAACGTCGTAAGCGAGTCGGTGAAATCTTTGGCGAAGGCTGCTTTGAGACGGCCGAGGATTACGGTGCGGCCGCTCTCGTATTTCAGCATGGGGACCTGCCGGATCATTTCTTTCAGACGTATTTGTGGTCCAAGCGGGCCGTTGAGTTAGGCGACAAGTCGAAAATGAACTTGATGGCCCTCGGAATTGACCGATATCTCGTCAAAGTGGTCACAAACAGCTTTTTGGAAGCCAGGCCTTCGCGCTGGAGATGAATAATCCCAAAAGCTGCTATTGCATGGAACCTGTCGAGCATGAGTTTTCAGACACCCTTCGCAAGCAGTTTACGGGGAAGAACCTAAAAGAAGCGTTCGCTTGGGTGGGTTCGCTCAACTCGGGGAAGGAACTGCATGGTTAAAGAATGTCCGATAGCGAGAAAGCCCTCTCCCAAGGGAACAATCCCAGGATTCTGGTAGAGCATGCAGCTACATATATGGACAACGCAATGTCGATAAAAGCCCTTCAAGACTACTGTCAGATTTGGACACTGGATAAGCCAGTTCTCTTGGCTCGCACTTTTACAAGTGAAGTCTACAAGGTCGAATCGGAAACAAAAATGCGGTCCTGAAAGTCTTCAATGAAAAGGGCATGAAATTCGAGAACAAGGGCGCAGCGGTTCTTCGGTGCTTCAATGGAGTCGGCGCAGTTCTCCTCCTAAACGCGGATGACGGTGCCCACTTACTTGAATTTATCGACGGACCACCTTTGAAGATGCTAGTGGAGCAAGGAAGTGACGATCAGGCGACTGAAGTTATCTGCGAAACTCTAAAAAAGATTCATTCCTATTCCGGCCCCGTCCCAGGAGAACTGATTTCTATGGAGCGGAACTTTCGTTCCCTTTTCGAGAAGCGAGAGAGAGCGGCTCAGATGAAATTTACCAAAAAGGCGCGGAAGTGGCTCGCTCACTTATTGCATCAGCGCGAGAGGTTCGGGTGCTGCACGGTGACGTTCATCACGAGAACATCATGAAGCACTCGACGCGCGGTTGGCTGCTCATAGATCCCCAATGTCTGGCTGGAGAACGCACTTACGACCTGGCAAACACGTTCTACAACCCTAACGGATATTCCAATCTTGTGGCGTCGCCTGATCGAGTACGTCGCCTTTGCAGCACCTTTTCCCAGCGGCTAGGAATAGAGCAGCGGCGCATTCTTGAATACGCCTTCGCTTATGGTTGCTTAAGCGCAGTGTGGTGCATTGAGGATGGCCAAAGCCCAGTAGAGACGCTTCGGATTGCACAGACAATTGATGAGATTTTATGAAATCTATGAGCCGGAATACTCAGTGCAAAATCTCTCGAACAATCTTCTTGAGCCTGACGTTACGTCACCCCTTAGGATGACCTCATGAGCGCGAAAGGTCGAAAATCGTACACAGTAAAACAGGTCGCCGAACTGTCTGGGGTATCAGTCCGCACGTTGCGTTTCTACGATGAGATCGGGCTACTCAAGCCCGCTTATCACGGAGACAACGGCTATCGGTACTACGAGAAGGAGCAGCTTCTCGCCCTTCAGCAGGTCCTGTTTTACCGCGAACTTGGGTTCGAGTTGGCCGAGATCCAAAAGATCGTGGCCGCTCCCGAGTTCGACAAGGTCGTGGCCCTCAAATCCCATCGGGAACGCCTTCAAAAGGAGGCGGAACGGACCCAGGCCTTGATACGAACCATCGACAAAACCCTCGCGCATCTCGAAAAGGAGGCTCCGATGCAGGAGGATGAAATTTACAAGGGCTTTAGCATTCCGAAGCTGGAGGAATACGTCCAATGGACCCGCAACCGCTTTGGCGAGAAAACCGCCACCAGCTATAGGCAAAGTGTATTGGAATGGAAGGCCAAGAACCCAAACTGGAATGACGAAGAGTCGGAGCGGGTCAAGAAGTCCTATGATGATTTACATCGCGGTTTCACCGACGCTCTCCAGAAGGGCCTACCGACGGACTCGTTGGAGGCTCAAGATCTCGTGGCTCGCCATTACCAGGTGGTCCTCGAATTCTGGACGCCGAACCAATCGGCGTATATCAATCTTGGTCAAGTCTATTGCGAGCACCCTGATTACCGGCGGTTATTTGACGGCTACCATCCGAAGCTCGCGGAGTATCTCGCCGAGGCGATGCGGATCTACGCCGAAAAAGCGCTGAAGTAATTTAACGCATCCGGTGTTCGCCTTCACGGTTCATGTTTGTGAGGGCGAACACCGCTAACTCCGTGAATTTTCAGTAATCGATCTCTTCCTCGTTCGCGCCTACGTACAACAAACCGAATATCCGTTCGCTCCAACATCTGAACGAAAGCAAATTTCTACTCCAAATCAACCACTTACACCACTTCGGTACTGTTGGCCCACTCTGTGAAATAGAGGCCCACACGGGAACGATGTCGTTCCCGCGACCAAACGGAGGTGGAAGTGAAAACCAAGCGCATTTCAAATCTGCTACGAAATATCGTGGCGCGGCTCTTCAAGAAGCCGCCCGACGGCATGGACGAATGGCAACGCATCGAATTCCGCAAGCCCGAAGCACCGAGGGACCGGGCGCGAATGTTGCGTGGAGAATGGCTATGAGAAGAACCAGGTTCCAAAAGCAAGCCACGATGACCGAGGAAAATTTCGATCTGCTCAAGGATGCTCTGGCTTACTTGAGCCCCAAGCAGCGTCTCATGGTCTATATGCGTTTCTGGGACAACATGACGATTCAGGAAATCGCGCGCTATCTCGGCCACTCCTGGAGTCGCACGGACATGATGATTGATGAAGCCATCAACCATCTCCGTGTGCGCATCATCCAGATTACGCACGCCAGGGAAGAGTCTGCGCTGCTGAACCAATTCTGCGAAATCGCTGCTGCTGCCTAAAGAAATCAATACGACAACCCTACAAGCAATGGAGGTCTTTTCATGGAAAAGGCAAGTACACTCGTCGCGAAAACTCTCGATCAAATCAAGGAAAGCTCAGAGCGCACCGTATTCCGATTCGACATCTTCAAAGGAGTCGCCGACGCCAGCGGCCGCATACAGAAGATCAAAACGGTGGGGTACGCGCTTATCACCGAAGGCTCCCATACTTACGCCATTCACCTCAAAACACTGCTCAAAGATCAATTCTACATGCTGCCCGAACGGACCCACCTGGATCGCTATGACTTCGTGATCCTGACGCGGGAGGAGTCGTTCAAAGGCGGGCGGAAGTATTTCTGGAACAACGTGGGCGAAGCGAAGCTTCTCGATGGCGAGAATCGCGACCTGCTCAAGCTCACGTGGGACATTTTCGGAGCCGACGACATCTTTCTCAACACCGTTCCGACCAAGAAAACTGTTGTCTCCGGGCCGGATCTCGCTGTGGTCGGCGCGGTGGCAGCCTAATAGAAATGGAGTGACCGAGTGAAAAATAAACGGCAGGCTCTCTTTGTCATCGGGCTCATGGTCTTTATGAGCCTCATAATCGCTGAGCCCAGCTTCGCAAGTTTCGAGTCCTCGCTGATGACGATCAAAATGAAACTCTCGAACGTGGTTCTGCCGGTTCTTGCGACCATGGGACTAATGTTTGCGGGATTCAGCTTCATCAGCGGAAATCCGAATGCTCGCCAGCACATCATTTATGCGGTGATTGGCTGCATCCTCGGGTTCGGCGCTCAGGGCATTGTCGATTTCATCAGCTCTTCCGTTCGATAACTTAATGGCGGAGGGGACGCGCGTCCCCTCCGTGTTCTCCTCGGAGGCCAAATGTCTTTGACCGTCACGAAAGTTCCACGCGCCCTCGACAATCGGCTCAGGCTCTTCGGGTTCGAGCTTGCCGACCTGCTGCTGATTTTCCTGTATCTCTCCATCAGCAATCTCTTCTTCGGACCGACGAGGCTGAAATTCCCAGTTGTCTGGCTTGGAACCCTTGCCTTGAGCTGCACGCTGTATTTCGTAAAGAAGGGAAAACCCGAAGGCTATTTGCAGCATCTGCTTCAGTTCAAAATCAGACCACCGATCTACACGGCCGGCGCCGCCGACATCGAATACCAACCGCTTATCAAATCCGGAGCTGAAAATGAAGCAAGTTGAAATCCGTCCCCGTTCCGCGCTCTCAGAATTCCTCCACGAACACTCCCTGGCTCGTGAGCTACCGTACTGGGATTTCGTGGACGGAGTGGTGGTCCTTGCCGATGGCTCGCTGGTGAAGCCACTGCGGTTCAAGGGACGTGCCATTGAGACCCTTGATTCCGACTCAATCAATCAGTTGAACCAGGACATTCGCGCCTTTCTCAATAGCTTGCCCGATAATACCGAGCTTTCGTTCGTCGTCGACATCAACTCGGATTGCGAACAGACAATCCGTGCGCACCTCAGTTTCGCGGACCCGGCCTCGGACGTCGGCTGGGTGGCGGACTCCCGCGACCGCGGCCTTCGCACGTCATTGGAAAACTTGGAACTGGTGAAAACGGATCTTTATCTTTTTCTCTACCTGCGTCCTGAATCCACGGGAGAACAATCCAAGATAGGGTTTTTCAAAAAATTCCTACAGTCGCCATCTTACTTTCATTCCACGGCGAAGAATGTCTTTGAGAAGCGCCTGCATGCCCTTGAGCAAATGCGTCTCGCTCTGACTCAAAGCCTTTCCGTCACCGGAATTGAATGCCAAGATCTGACAGCGGATGAAACCAAAGAAATCATTTACCGCTTTCTGAACCCAAGGCGTTCAAAGATGATTCCGGCGCCCCAACTTCAGGTGGTACACCGGAATCAGGAATTTTCTACCGAAGAGCTGAAAATCGCGCCAGAACTCTCGCTTCCAAGCCCAAGAGAGCAGCTTGCCTTTTCGGATCTACTTCTCGACTACGATTCATTTTTGCTCGACGGCGTTTACCATCGCGTGCTGACGCTGAAAACGCTCCCTGAACTGACCCATTCCGCCTTAATCGTGAAGCTGTTGAATTTGCCGTTTCACTACTCAATGCATTGCCATATCCAGGTTCCGATTCAGTCGAAGGAATTGAACCAGCTCCAGACGAAGCGGCGGATGGCGCACTCCATGTCGATGTCGCACGGCGGGCGCGCCACCGATCTCGAAAGCGAAGCGCAGCTTAACGCCACCGAGGAGCTTCTTCGCGAGATTATCAACACCGGTCAAAAGATCCTCTATACCCAGATCGCGATCCTTCTCCGCGCCGGAGACCGCGATGAATTGGAGCTGAAAACCAGAGCCGTGCTAGCGAAGTTCAGGGAACTGAACGGCGCCGAGGGAATCGTGGAAACCGTCGCCGGCCTTCCGGCATGGAAAACGGTCTTACCCTGCGGAATGACGAAAATGCTACGCTCAAAGAGGATCAAGACTGACAATCTGTCGGATTTTCTACCGGTCTACCAAGACTTCTCAGGAGATGGCATTCAGCCAGTCTGTCTTTTTCGTAACCGATCAGGCGGCCTTGTTGCGTATGACCCGTTTGATAGCCGACTTCCCAACTACAATTCGCTGGTGACTGGCTCCAGCGGTGCCGGGAAGAGCTTTCTCAACAACCTCGTCCTGCTCCAGTACATGACCGAGAAGCCGATGGTTTACATCATCGATATCGGCGGCTCCTATCGCAAGCTCTGTGAGTTTTTGGCAGGACAATACGTAGAAATCAGTCCGCCGAAGGATGAGCGGAGATTCCCTGCATTAACCCGATGATGCTCCCGGAAGGCGAAACCAAGCCATCGCCGCAGAAGCTCAAATTTCTCATCGCCATGCTGGAAAACATTCTGACCGATCAAGATGGCGACAAACTGCCGAAGCTGGAAAAGAGTTTGCTCGAAGAAGCACTTATCCAAGTGTACGAGCGCCGCCCAAGTTCTCCGACACTTTCTGATCTCGCGAAGTTCCTCAGCGAGAGTCCCGAAAAGGAACTCCGCTCATTTGCAAAGATGCTCTTCCCGTGGACCGGAAATCGCCCTTACGGCCGGCTGCTCGACAGACAAGGCGGGCTCGATTTAAAAAGTGACGTTGTTGTCTTCGACCTCAAGGGACTCTCCGCTTACCCGGATCTGCAATCGGTGATGATTCTGATCATTACGGATTTCATTCTGGGAAAGGTCGAGGCCCGTGGCGATAACCATGGCCGCCGAAAGCAGATTCTCATGGACGAATGTTGGGAGCTCTTAAAGAGCCAGGCTTCAAGCTCCTTCATGGAATATTGCGTGCGCACGTTGAGGAAGACGGGATCGGGAATCACGTTCATTACACAGGGTCTCGACGAGATCGTCGCAAGTCCCATCGGCGGCGCTCTGCTCGCAAATACCGCAAGCAAATTTATCCTGCTGCAACGGGGTGACCTGGAGCCCATTCGGAAGATTCTGAAGCTGAATGAACAGGAGATGGCCCTGATCGGATCGTTGCGGCAACAGAAGGGCGCGTATTCCGAGGCGTTCTTGATCTACAACGAGCACCGGACAGTCATTCGCGCTGTTCCAAGCTCTGTCGAGTATTGGCTTGCAACCAGTGATGCCACCGACAACGCCAAAATCGAGGAAGTGCGACTACAAAATCCGGAGTGGACGCTGAAACAGACCATCGCTCACTTCGCGGAACGATTCCCTTTCGGATACGCCCACCATCTCAAGACAAAGGGAACAGCATGAAACGATGGAACCGGTATGTATTGACGCCGTTGCTTGTACTTTCGCTGGCATTCGCAAGACCGGCGCGGGCGGATTTTTGGGGAGGAGACCTGCCACTGCTGGCTCAGATCCTCTCAACGGCCATTCAGCAGTTGACCCAACTCCAATCCATTTTCGGAAATGGCAGAGATACTCTCTCGCTTCTGCGCGACATCAATCGCGGCCTGCGCGATGCCATCGGCTTAATCCGTACCGCAAACCAAACCTTGAAGCCCGGCGTGCTTTCGGACCTCGACAATCTGGACCAAGTGCTATCGCGGGTAGAAGAACTTTACGGGAGAATCCCAAACACCCCGGAAGGCCGCATGCAGCTTCTCACCGACCGCAGCGTTGCCGAAGCTATTGAGTTGCACAATGAGGCGTTCAAGTACGCGGACCGAATTGATCCCGAAGCCGAGCGCATCAAGGACTACGCCCAAGTCGTCAATCCCCAAGGTGCTGCGAAAGTCACCGTGCAATCCCTTGGGATGATAATCCATATCCTGAACCAGATCCTCCGCACCAATGCCGCGATCTTGAAGCTTCAGAGCGAACAGTTAGCAATGCAAAACCGGCGCGGGAAACTCGATTCGGCGCAGTTCAGGATGCAATACGAGGGAGTGTCGGATGCATTCGGGCATTTAAGGTCGAACTACAGTTTACCAAGACTGACAAGATGAAGGGCTCCCTTGGTGAAGGGAGCGTCTTTCGCTCACTGTTATAGACGGGAGAAAATCTTTTCAGCCAGACCCTGAAATCTGTCGGCACAGTCCTTTACCTGAAAAACAGCTTTTAAGTCGCCGCTTTCATTCTTTGAAAAGCTATATCCTGTGTGAATACACTTTCCATGAACGGGAACAGTTACAGATCCGTTGTAATTAATCTTCCAGACGATAGCATCATTCGATGCGGTAACGTACTCGCAAGATCGACCGCTGCAAACTGCTGAACCATCAAGTGGGTAATATTGGTTCGGAGAAAAATCGATTTTCCCATCTTCTGAAAGAGTGCCGAAAGACTTTCTCAACATTTCACATTTAGTCTGTTGTAGCCAAAATACACCCTTCGCTTGCGGTTCATTGGAAAGACGGTAAATCCCGCTTACATCAGGACAAGCAAAGGCAATTGAGGTCACCAGCATCGAAAAAGAAAAAAGCGCTAAAGCCTTCCGCATTTAGAATCCCCCAACAGATAGGTAAAACCTGCAGACGTAGGTATTACGGGCTTCTTCAATTGTCCAGAAATCCCATTGCGAACTCCGAATGTTGCCCGCTTTACTCATACAACGCATACAGTCGACCATGCGCATCAAATCATTTTCGCCTATCAATCCCTCAGAACAACAGAGGCTGAATATGGAAAATTTCGAACTCCTGGGCGCTCTCGCGCTTAAACTACATACGGAGCTTAGGAACATCTATTACCTCCTGCTCCCGGTGTTCTTCTGCCTATCCCTCGTGATCACTTGGTTGAAAACACCTACCGGCGGGCCGGAGTTCATCGAAGCGGTGAAACGCACCTTTATCGCCACTCTCCTGCTCGCCGGGTTCCAGGAAATTACGGACACGATCCTATTCCTAACGAGCGGGCTCGCCGACAAAATCTCGGACATGCAGGGACTCGACATGTTCATGCAGATGGCCGGCGAAAAGGCAAAGTCCTATACGGCGTCGCCGACTTCTCTCGTTCTTGGTTTCAATGATCTGATCATCGCAACGCTTTCCTTTCTCTCCTATATCATCCTCTATATCGCGCGATTTCTTATGGTGGCGGTGTACCACTTTAGCTGGGTGTTCTTATCCCTGATCGCGCCGATACTCCTGCTTTTTCATATCTATTCACCGAAGATCACTCTGAATCTCTTCAAGTCGATGATCGAGATCGCGAGTTGGAAGGTGGTTTGGGCCGTGTTGTCGGCGATGCTGGCGGCACTTCCTTTCGGAAACGCGTACGCAACGTCAGGCAATTACCTTACCGTGATCGTGCTCAACTTCGTCATCGCCATTGCCATGCTCTGCACGCCACTCGTAGTGAAATCCATCGTCGGTGGTGGTTTCAGTTCATTCGCTGACACGCTTGGGCCGATAACTGCCGCTGCTATGCTCGCTACTCCAACCAAAGCCGGGGCTGTGATGAGAGTCGGACGCACCGTTCTCGACAATACCAAGACCTATGCTGGTCATATGCAGAACTCGCTCTTTAATCGAATGCAGCGCAATTCTCTCCAACGCGAGATCAAGGGGCCGAACAAAGAAAGCAAAAGAGGTCCGAAATGATTCAGAAATCCAAACAAGCATGGTTCGAGGTCTGGGGAAACGAGACCGCGCAGAACCAAATCCTGAAGTATCTCCTTCTTGTCTTTGCCGTCATAACCGTCGCCCTCACAGCCGCCGTCATCACTCTTGCGTTACGTTCACCACCGATTTTCGCGGTTTCCTCTATTGAGTCCGGGCGTCTTCGGGCGAATCCACCGCCGAAAGAGTACCTGGAAAATGAGGCCAAGCGCGTACTCACCGCTTACCTGCAAAGCCGGCACAATTGGGAGGCGGACACCATTCGGGCTTCGATCGGTAACGCCGCTCGGTTCGTTGATGATTCTTTCCGAAAATCCTTCCTCCAGGCGAATGAGATGCAGATCAAGATTGCGCAGGAAAAGAAAATTTCCCAGAAGTTCTACGTCTCGCGCATTGAGTTCGATCTCACCAAGGGAACGGCTACAGTGGCCGGCGACCGCATCCTTACGATTGACGGATTCCGGGCTGCAAGTACCCTTATTTTCAACCTCGCTTTCCGCCTCAGCGAACGCACGGAGCAAAACCCCGAGGGAGTCTACATTACCTCGGAACAACTGATCGAGTCCGGAAAGGAACAGCGATGAAGTGGCATTTCTTCGTCATCATCCTTGCCGTTATTCTCTTTTCCATCCAATTCTCTTCGCAAAAGGCATCAAGACACTCACCCTTAGCGATAGCGATGTGGCCCAAGTCCATGTCGCCCTCGGCTAATCAACTCTCCTGCAATTTGACTCACATCCCACACAAGCCATTGTGGGCGACCAGGATTCCTTCAAGGTCGAATATGTCGGAAATTCCATCGCGATCAAACCTATGATGGCGGGAGTTTCCACCAACCTCTTTGTCGTGACGGACTATGAGAAATTCAACTTCCGAATTACCGCCGGGCGCGGATACGAGCCCGATTACATTCTTCGCGTAAAAGAAAAAGGACGGAGCCGCAAAGCGATTCCGGCCGGCTCACCACGAAGGTGGTGAACGCCTCGAAGTCTGTCGGCGGCATCACATTCAAGCTGCTCTCGATTGCTACGACCAGAGCGAACTCTGCTTTGATCTACTCCTTTCAACTGACTTCCACTGGACGCGCGATTTCCTTTCAGCCGGGCGACTTCGAGATCCTGCAAAACGGCCGAACACTCCCTATCGAAAACATTTATCTTGAACGCCTGGCGATAGGAAAAGGCCAAAGTCTTTACGGAATGGCTCTTGTTCGCCGGGAAAATATTAGGAGGAAGGCTCCCACTGCGATCCGATTTCACTCGCAATCACTCAAGGGGAGGAATTCAAATTTCCGCGTCACCAATATAGAGGACCGGCATGAAACTACCAAAGTGGACCAATATTTTCTCACGGCAGACGTACCCCTAGGAAAATACCGGCGATTCGACATGAAAAAGATCCGAAACTGGCTCCTCGGACTAGGCGCTATTGCCCTCATCGCGATTCTATTCACCGGAAATAGCGAGCCCGAGAAACCACAAGCTCCATTAAGCGTCGATGGTAATGCGAACCAGTCACAAGGCGCAACGCCGGTAGCGGCCAGTCCAGCCAAAGACGGTGACTTCTATCTTCCCGGCCTTTCCGGATTCAGTCCCGCCGGTCGCCGCGCAAGCGGAAGTCGCCAGCTCTCCGCAAGCCAGCTTGTGAAGGCGCAAGGCAATAGTCTCGGGATGGGCCTTTCATCGGGAACGGCAATCCCTGCGAAACTGATGAACCGTATCGTCACCTCTGATTCCCGTAGCCCCGTGATCGCACAAGTTACAAACGAAGTATCGTCCTCTGGAGGCCTTACGATCCCGGCCGGAACAAAAATTCTTGGCAATGCCCAGGCCGAGGTTGGCTCTGATCGCGTTCAAGTCACGTTTCATACCTTTGTTTTCGAAAACGGAACGGAGCAGCCGTTTTCCGGAGTCGCCGTCATGCCCGACGGCTCCAGCGGAATCGCGGGCGAATATCACTCCCAGATTCTCAAAAAGGAATCGGGGCGCTTCCTCGGAACTTTCGTCAGCGGATTCGCCGAGGGATTCAAGGACAAAGAGAAAGGCGCGATCCTTCCCTATGAGCCCGGTAGCCTTAAGAACGCGGCCCTGAGCGGCATCTCTGAATCGGCCTCGGAACAAGCAAAGAGTTACGCGGAAGAAATGAAAACCGTGTCCCCCTTCGTCAGCATAGAGGCTGGAGCATCATTTCTGGTCTTCCTCGAAAGGGGATTGAACCTATGAACCAAAAGCCACTGGATCGGAGCGATCTCTTTCTTGTGTTCCTCTTCATCGGAGTGCCAGTTGCTTTCGTGATTTACGAGTGGTCGAATCGCCTGTTCAGGATTGGGGCAGTCTACTGGCATCGTTACTACTCTCCGAAGTGCGTCTTCGCTGTCGTGGTTCTCACTATCATCTTCGGTATCTACAGGGCTTGCGCGCGGTGGAACCGCCACTTGGAAGAGTTCACAAGCGCCGCTAAGAAAGGCGACGGGAAGATCTACCTCGGCCAAAATGAGTCGCAGGAGTCGATCTATCTCACCACGGATCTTCGCACACGGCATACCCAGGTGATCGGCACCACAAGCTGTGGAAAGTCAGAGTCCGTCATCCTCCCATGGGCGATCCAGGACATTCGTAACCGCGTGGGCTTGATCATCATCGACGGCAAGGCCGATAAGTCCTTTCTGGATAAACTTTATGCCTACGCGGTCGAGGCCGGGCGCGCGAGTGATTTCCGGCTGTTTTCTCTCTCCAACCCCGAGGAATCGTGCTCATTCAATCCTCTGGCGGCCGGCACCGTTCAGGAGATCACGGAGAGAGTCTTTTCCAGCTTTCAGTTCGACAACGAATACTTCGAAAGCGTCCAGTTCAGGCTTTTCCGCGACATCATCGCCCTCATCAAGGAACAGAATGTTGTCCCGACCTTCGCGCACATAGGTCTTCTTTTGACGAATAAGGGCGCCCTGGAAAAATGGACGGAAGCCAGCAGAAACGACCAACTCAAGGACAATCTCAAGGCACTCCTTGCTCTCTCCGCGAAGGAGCGAGAAGAGCGATCAAGTGGATTGATAGCGAAGCTCAGTCACTTCTGTGCTGACGAAGTTTCGAGTCTTTTCAATACGACGCAACCCCATTTGGACCTTGCGCTTGCGCTCAAGCACAATTGGATCTGCTATTTCCAGCTACCGACCATGTACTACCAGTTCCTCGGCGCATCGACCGGCAAGCTTGTCCTCCAGTGTCTTCAGAACGCCGTCGCCAAGCGCCACCAGGAAGGCGGACAGAGCGCCTCTTTCGTTTCGGTCTACCTCGACGATTTTCAGGACTATATTTACGAAGGCTTCGAGGCGCTCCTCAACAAATCCCGCTCTGCGAATATCGGCATGGTGTTTTCGCATCAGGCACTGGGAGACCTCGACAAAGTGAGCCCTGCGTTCCGCAACGTCGTAACGACGAATACCAATATCAAGATCGTTATGCGCAACAATGATCCCGAGACGGCCGAATTCTTCGCCAACTCTTTCGGTACGATTACGTCAGCCAAGGAAACGGAACGGGTCTCGCGCGGACTCCTTGGCGTCACCAAGACCGGTGAACTTTCCGTGCGCGCCGTCGAGGAATACCGCTATCACCCGAACATCATCAAGTCCGAGCTCCGAACGGGAGAAGCGATCGTTTCGATCCCAAACTTTGAAGGCGTGCAAACCACCAGAGCCAGATTCACACCGTTTCCGGATCTCCAACCGAAGCACCTACCAGGCATCCCGAAAGGGCAACTTGATCGAAAAATGCTCCTTGATCCGCCAGGCAAGCACGAACCAACAGAAATCAACCGCGTGGTCCTCAGTTGATCCGCGCGGACGGTGGAGGAATTCATGGATACGTTCCAAAAGTCACTGCTCTGCACCTGTCTATGCCTTTCGCTTGCAGGATGCGCGACCAGCTCGAAATCCGTTCTCCTTGGCGCCGGTTCCGGGGCCGCAGCCGGCGCTGGTATTGGCGCCCTGGTGGACCCCGGTCCCAACGGCCGAGGTCGAATCAAAAACGCTTATGTTGGAGCGGCGGCAGGAGCCGTAATCGGAGGTGCTGCCGGATATTTGCTCCATGAAACTTCGGCAGCCCGCGAATCCACTGCGTTCGAGAAAGGAAAGTCAGAGGGGCTCATGCGGTCGGCGCAGGTCAGCGGAAGCGGGCAGCCGCCCAATCTCGTTCCAGCCAAAGTGGAAGTCCGATTCGTCGATGACCAGGTGAAAGGAAACACCTTCATCCCGGCGCACTTCGAATACGTGATTCTCGAGCAGGCCCACTGGGACCGGTGAAGATGCGAGAGGCAATTCCCGTGCTTTGCAAGGTCGACTCCGAGATTGTGCGCCATCTCGCCCTCCACCGCTTCGCAAAACAGGCGGACCTCGTCGCTTCGATCCTTGGCATCGCTCCTTCCTACAATATGCCACGTGCGATTCGCCGCCTAAAAGAGGTCGGTCTCATCGAACCACTTTTGGGTGACGCCGATACGCATCTTGGCTATCGGCTCACCCGAAAGGGACTCCGCTATGCCGAAACAGTTCTGCTTGTACCGAAGGACGCACTTAAAACGCGGCCAGCTTTTCGATCGCAGTATGACCATGATCGCGCCGTCAATGAGGTACGACGAATACTCTCCGTATCCTCGGCCATCACCGATTTCGTAAGCGAAGCAGAACTCCGAGCGCGGCAAGGTAAACTCGGGCGGAACAACATCGGCGAGAGCCAACATGATTGGAAAGTACCGGATGCGCTCTTTTCGCTTAGGACGAAGAAAGGACCGCTTCGAGTGGCGCTGGAAATCGAACTCTCTCAAAAAGCTAAGGCAAGATACGCAAGGATCATGGAGGCCGTACTCATTTCCACCCAATTCGAGATCGTCTTTTTTCTCTGCAAAGACGACCGCCTGCTCAATGTGATTCGATCCGAGGTGGCGAGTGCCCGGAAATGCAATTCCCGCGTCAGAGTCTCTAGCCGAAGCAACGGAATCTATTTTTCAACCCTTGAAACACTCCGCGTCCTCATGCTCGATGCACCATGGGAGGGAGAAGACAATCGATTCACGATCCGCGAAATCGAAGCAAGCCTTGCGGCGAAATGATTCAAAGGGATCAAACCACAGGTGTCAGCGGGGGTGACACCTGCGGGCCAGAGAAGTGGAACTCGCAAATGCGTTTAAGGCACTGAAATCAGAAAGACTTCCGCTCCCGCCCGCGGCCCGGCTGGCCCCCTGATCGTTCCTGACCACTCCCCCTCTACGATTTCATCTTGATGGGAAGTGGTCAGGAACTGGTGACCAACCAAACCACGGGCGGGAGCGGAAGAAAACAAAGTAATCAGTGATGTAATAAATCAGTAGAAAGAGAACCGGACGAAACCAGAGGAACAAAATCTGAGATAACCTTCAGAGGTTAAGCTGTGAAAGTGTGCGACCGATCTGAATAATTTTGATTCGATTGTAACTTGCTCCGAGGCTGAGACCAGTTACGCTATGCAAAACGGGAAATCGCGCTTTCCTTAAAAGACTCCAAACCAGAATACTTCCGTTCAATTGGCATTGGCGTCAACTTCAGCGCTGGCATATAAGAAGCCATGAGAAGAAAAATCGCCGCGATCTTTGCGCTTTCTATTGCTGGAGCCGTGCTTATGATCTTCGATCAATCGGATACCCATATATCCAAAGTAGTAATCAATCGTCCGTACGAAGCCGTGTGGGCTCAGATATCTGATCCGTTAAATTACGCCGACCTCTATCCTGGCTGGATTAAGGTGATAAGAAAGACTGGCGAAAACAGCTACTTCGTCGAAGATCAATTCGGGGGCAGTTATCAGGTCACGACAGTCTTAAACAGAGAATTTGGTGTGGTCGATCTTCATGTCGGAAAGGAGGTCTCGCGTCTGCGTTTATTCGAACTGTCGGCAAGTTCTACGGCGGCAGTTCACCTCGCAAAACGATGGGAGAGCCTCGGCCGGATTGGATGGTTCTTCCATAAGAAAACAACGGATCGGGACCTAACGAACGCGAAAGCAAAAATAGAGAAGGTCCGATAACTCCTTTTGTCTGGCCAGTTCTTGGAGCGAATGGAACAAGACTTTCATGCGGTCGCTTATCCGACTAAGTTGGCTGCCCTTCGATCCTTTAAGATCTGTCATACATTTTGCTGATAAGCCTCACTTGTAATCAATTGCATTGGTGGCAAAGACATACATATCGATGCCACCCCTTTCGGGAAAGAACTTTCGCCGGATACCTTCCTGCCTCAGTCCAATTTTCCGAGCTACCTTCTGTGAAGCCTTGTTATCAAGTTCCATCGCTGCCTCGACTCGATGAAAACCAAGAATGCTAAATGCTATGCGTAGGCCAAGTTCACAGGCCTCGGTCGCGTAGCCTCTTCCGAAATGTTGATTTTGGATATGATAACCGATATTTGCCCAACGGAGCTGCTTGTTGATCATGAAAAAGTCAATCTGACCGATATAGCGGCCACTCTTCTTATCGAAAGCGCCAAAGATGAAATGGTGTCCTTCTTTTGCGTGAGTTCTATGGCGCTTCAGGCGTTCTCTATGTTTACTATAGTCAGACTCTTTCGCCGTCGGAATAGCCTCGTCGAATTTATTAAACGGCGAAAGGCGTGAGCTTTGTGACGTTCGAAGCTCCACAAAGTCAGAAAATTTATAAGGCCGCAAAACGAGCCGTTTTCCTTTCACCGAAATTTTTAGGTAGGGAATTTTTCCTTTTCTCTCCGTCCGCATCATACAAATGGTTCCAACCTAATCTTCAACTAGGTCCTTAATTCGACAGTTCAGCGCCTTCGCCCATGCCTCCAGCGAGGAAAGCTTCGGATCATATCCCTCCCGAAAATACCGGAACACCGTCGGGTACTCTTTCCCAAGACGCTTTGCGAACTGCCGTTTCGACAGGCCCTTCTTCTTTAGGACTTCAGCCAGTAACAATTTTGCCATGCTTCAAATCTAGTAGGGGTTACCAGTTCCTGTATACCATGCCGTTTTTGATATGGACTATCATTTTTGATATGGGTATGCTGAATAGGTCGGCTCCCAAGGAGAATTATGGAAAAGCCCAAGATCGCCAAAGTCACTATGTCGCTTGAGGCCGAAGCTCTACTCAATCAGATGGTCGCGAAATCCAACGATGGATTTTCCGGCGGCAAGGTCACAAAGCATGACCTACTTTCATGGATTGTGAGTTGTTTTGCCGAAAACTACTTTGACCGAAACATCGAGCGGATTCAGCAGGATCACTTCGATCGGCTCACCCACCTCGATAACCTGGTGAAGCGAATCAAGGCCGCCCGCAACAAGGGTGTTGAGGATCAAGATGCCGAGCAGATGCTAAAACAGATTGCCGACGCATCCGCGAAACAGAAGCCTGAGAAACCGCCCAAGCATTCGAAGAACCAGGGGAGACGCCGCATA